>JAZGTH010000627.1:7500-36758 GCA_036877525.1 Chromobotia macracanthus
AGACTGTGTGTGTCAGAGAGAGAGAGAGAGAGAGCGAGAGAGAGTTTACACTGAGCAGTCAGAAGTTCACATTGCTGGACGCATGAACTGTGAGTGTGTTTATGAGGAGCATGCGCTTTGTTTAAATATATCTGTGCGTGTGCGTGTGTTCACCAGGGAAACGAATGAGAGCATCAGAAGTGTAGGCAGGTCTGAAGGACACACACCTTGTAATTAGTCTAGAAGCTTTTAAAAGTTGCTGGGAACCTGTCAATGTCCTCCACACTTCACATCCTGTGCTGATAATTACAGTATTTCTCTCATTTCAGTGTGTGTATCCAAGTAAAGCCCCAGACACAAGCACCTAACATTGTCTTAAAGATTCCTCTGGAGTTTAAACAGAGGATACAGAGTGTGTGATGTTACCCTCTTTCACACCCTTTTCTCACTCTCTGATGTGCAAACGCTGGAGACATTAAATTACACAGACGTCTGAAAACAGCTGTGCTGGTCTACCACTCCTAACCTCACACACACACTCTTACCATGAGATCTGTGAAATCAGAGCATGATGATCAGGCTGAGGGTGTATGACCTTCGTAACGGAGGAAATCCCACGAGTGATCTCAGACAGACACCTGGAGGACGAGAGCTGAGACGCAGTTAGCACACTGCAGTTACTAATCACTTATTGAAGCATGTGAGCACCAGAGGGCGCTGCTGGAGAACATCGCTCCTGGAAGGAGAACATGTCTGTCCGTCTGTCTAATATATATAATCACACATCACCAGCAGTTTAGATGTGTGGGTATCTCGGTTGATTAATATTACTATATAAATATATAACCAGACATAAATACATGAGTTACTTTATGTTTACAGTTCTGTGCGGTCTGGATTCTGATTTGCCTCAAAGCCCCTAATAAAGAATCTCTGGCCATCCGATGCTCTCTCTCTCTCTCTGTGTGTGTGTGTGTCTCTCTCTCTCTCTGAGTCTCTCTCTCTCTCTCTGTGTGTGTGTGTCTCTGAGTCTTTCTCTCTCTCTCTGTGTGTGTGTGTCTCTGAGTCTTTCTCTCTCTCTCTCTCTCTCTGAGTCTCTGTGTGTGTGTCTCTCTCTCTCTCTGTGTGTGTGTGTGTCTCTCTCTCTCTGTGTGTGTGTGTGTGTGTCTCTGTGTCTCTCTCTCTGAGTCTCTCTCTCTCTCTCTGTGTGTGTGTGTGTCTCTGAGTCTTTCTCTCTCTCTCTCTCTCTGTCTGTGTGTGTCTCTCTCTCTCTCTCTGAGTCTCTGTGTGTGTGTGTGTGTCTCTCTCTCTCTGTGTGTGTGTGTGTGTCTCTCTCTGAGTCTCTCTCTCTGTCTGTCTGTGTCTCTCTCTCTCTCTGAGTCTCTCTCTCTCTCTCTCTCTGTGTGTGTGTGTGTGTCTCTCTCTCTCTCTCTCTCTGTGTGTGTGTGTGTGTGTGTCTCTCTCTCCGTTTCTCTGTCTCTCTCCGTTTCTCTCTCTCTCTCTCCGTTTCTCTCTCTCTCACACACACACACAGAGAGAGAGAGAGAGAGAGAAATTCCCAGCCGGTTGGGATGTGCTCCAGCGGGGGAAACGCATTCTCGCCTCGGACCCGTTCTGTTTTAATTAGCCTCCCGGTGCCGCGGGTAATTACGGTAACGAGCCGCAAATGAACCGCAAACCTCCCCTAGAGGAGCGACGCGGCGCGTCATTAACACGCGTCAGTCGGGCCGCGGCGGAAGGCGTTGACACGCGTTACCCTCCGCGCAGCGCGCGCGCCCGTATGTCACCCCTCGCGCCTCACAATCATTTCCCGCCAATGATCAGGAGGTGTCCGCACCTCACACCCCCGTCAGCGCGCCGCACACACACCGGGAGGAGCGTCTACCCTTCCGTCACCCATACCCGCCCCTGAGGACGGTGCGTCGTTGGCGGCGTCAATATTATTTATTATTCCCGTTAGTCTCGGTATTTAGCGCCGCAGCTGCTCACGGTGATCGTTAAAACGGTCGCGTCTCTTGTTTTGGGCGCGTTTTTGTTGTAACGGGGATTATTGAGGCGGCATCAGCGCGCGGTGATGCTCTCCGTTAAAGGATCGTGAAGCGTCGCGAGTCTTAAAGGTAAAACTCGTCCATTTTCCGTCCTTCGCTCCCCCCCACCCCGTCTACCTCCTCCTCCTCCTCCTCCCTCCTCCTCCTCCTCCTCCTCTCTCTCTCTCTCTCTCTCTCCTCTCTCTCTCTCTCTCTCCCCGCTGACGTGATTAATCCGCCGCACCGTTTAATTGCTCCGTTAGTGTCCGGCGCGCTCTCGCCCTTAATGACCTCTGATCCGCGCGCTGCCGCAGCAGGCGGAGAGTAATTACCGTAATTGATGCTCGAGGCGGAGGGGGTAGTAGTCTCTCTGTCTCTCTCTCTCTCTCTCTCTCAGTCTCTCGTGTCTCTGTCTCTCTCTCTTGTGTCTCTCTCTCTGTCTCTCTCTCTCAGTCTCTCGTGTCTCTGTCTCTCTCTCTTGTGTCTCTCTCTCTGTCTCTCTCTCTCTCTCTCAGTCTCTCGTGTCTCTGTCTCTCTCTCTTGTGTCTCTCTCTCTCTCTCGTCTCTGTGTCTCTCTCTCTTTCTCTGTCTCTCTCTCGTGTCTCTGTCTCTCTCTCTCTTGTGTGTCTCTCTCTCTCTCACTGTCTGTCTCTCTCTCTGTGTATCTCACTGTCTGTCTCTCTCTGTGTATCTCTCTGTCTCTCTCTCTCTCTGTTTCTCTCTCTCTCTCTCTGTGTATCTCTCTCTCTCTGTCTCTCTCTGTGTCTCTCTCTGTCTCTGTGTCTCTCTCTCTCTCTGTTTCTCTCTCTCTCTCTCTCTGTGTGTATCTCTCTCTCTCTCTCTCTCTGTATCTCTCTCTCTCTGTGTCTCTCTCTCTCTCTGTGTATCTCTCTCTCTCTCTGTGTATCTCTGTGTCTTTCTCTCTCTGTCTTTGTGTCTCTCTCTCTGTCTCTCTCTCTCTGTGTCTCTCTCTGTGTATCTCTCTCTCTCTGTGTCTCTCTGTGTCTCTCTCTCTCTCTGTTTCTCTCTCTCTCTCTCTCTCTCTCTCTCTCTGTGTATCTCTGTGTCTTTCTCTCTCTGTCTTTGTGTCTCTCTCTCTCTCTCTCTCTCTCTCTGTCTCTCTCTCTCTCTGTGTATCTCTCTGTCTCTCTCTCTCTGTGTCTCTCTCTCTCTCTGTCTCTCTCTCTGTCTCTGTGTCTCTCTCTGTCTCTGTGTATCTCTCTCTCTCTCTCTCAGTGCACATATAAACACACATTTCCACCACATTAACTTATCTTGGGTTCATGTGACCAGTGCTGCTGCTGAAACAAAATAATTAAACCAAGCCTGCTCGCTCCAGATGAATTCACATTCGTACATATGATAAAGAAACGCATTTAAATGTTAAATAAACCTACATGAATAATAACGGCTGCTGATATTCCTCTGCCATTTTTACTACAGCTTTATCTAGTCAAAGTAAGTGGATCGCAAATGGTATTTATTTCATTATTTGAACCTAATGGGGTAAATTAAAAATCCACTAAGAATCACAATAAGAGGCTACTGGAAACTGGAGCCTACTGGAATGAACTTAATGAAAATAAAAGTATGAGAAATGTAATTATGATATTCACACTTTTGCATTTTAGTTTAATCTGTGTATTCCTTTTCTCCCTTTCCACCACAGGGTGTTAGTATAGGTTTGTTTTGCTCTGATGGCGAACATGAGCAGTAGTGTGTGTATGGAAAGCCCACACTCTCATGGCCACACCCCCGGAAGAGACTTTCCTCTGCAGATCGACTCCTGTGTAAACCCCGTGTTGGACTACAGTGCGCAGATGGAGCGATATCGCTCCTTTGCGACCTTCTACAAAAACAGCACGGCTGCCACCGCCCCGTTTCCCCAGACTGCTAAAATCGCCCGCATTGCCACACCCCTCTTCCCCTCCGCCCGGCTGTCAGCTATGCCACCCTGGCCCTGCGACAATGCTATGCTGTGGGGACGAAAGCCCACCACAGTTAACGTTACCGGACCTCACACACATCGGACTGGCATGTCGAGAGCAGAACCGGTGAACGTACACATGTCTGCCAAGCACATTCCTCAAGACTCCGCCCTCCCAATGGCCGCCGACAACTTCCTCTCCCCGCTGGCCGCAGAGCAGTGTCGCGGTCTGCCTGTAACAGGGGCAGAGTGCATGAACCGGCTGAAGTGCCCGCCCTCCGTGCCGCCTGGTAGCGCAGGAGAGGCAGATCGAGGTGGGACGTTTGGAGCGATGCCCCCGCTGGGGGGTCTGTCACTGCCGCCAGGGGTCATCGTCATGACAACGCTTCACTCTGGTGCGGGGTCGTCTGGGGTCACAATGCCAGACAGCGCATTTCAGATCGCTAACGCGGCAGCAGACTGCCAGCACAGCGGCTCGTCCTGCTCCGGCTCTCCGGCCGCACTCAGCGGAAACGCTAACGGCAGCTGCAGCAGTAACGGTGGTGGAGCGGCCAAGCGCAAACGTAAGCGATGCGGAGTCTGCGCCCCCTGCAGGCGGCTCATTAACTGCGGCGTGTGCAGCTCCTGCAGAAACAGAAAGACGGGTCACCAGATCTGCAAGTTCAGAAAGTGTGAGGAACTGAAGAAGAAGCCGGGCAGCACGCTAGAGGTGAGCTGAGCTGAGCTGAGCACACACACTCACACACACACTCACACACACACTCACACACACATGCTGGGAGGTCTATTAATGTGGGCTGTGTAATTGGGAGTGATGTAGCTGGGGGTTTGGATTGGAGCCCAGTCTTGGCACTCACAGCTATCATAAGCCACCGTGCAGTAATGTGTGTGTGTGTTAGCTGATGGTTTGACCATTTCCCAAAGCCCTCTTATATGCTGGAAAAATGCCCTGACACTCAGACACACACACACACTCTCTCTCACACACACACAGTGGCAGTACTCACTGCTGAGAGATGAGGCAACATGTTGTAAGTTCTCTGTAATCGTACAAAGACAGACTCATCTGTTCACATCTCATTAACTCACCACAGTCAGATAAACCATCACAGAGCAAAAGCAGAGTTTTCTGGTCCATTTGTTTTGTTACCTTTAGGGGCAGGTACATGTAAAACCAATAGTGATAGCAAAACCTGTATAAGAAATACATAGAAACATGTTGTTGCAGCCCGGCTCTAAGGCGTTGTGTAAAGCCTGTAGGATTGATTGATGGCTGCACTTTTGCAAAAGCATATTGTCAGTAACCACTTTCTGATGCATATACCACACACAGGAAGTTTAGGATTATGCTAACATCAGACTACATCAGATATTCATCAGACTACATTTCATACAGAGGGTTAAGCTACTTGAAGCTGTTTGAAGTTACTGTACATTTACAAATTTTTAAATGTATTTCAGTTTTGTCTTATTTTAAGACAATAATATATATATTGAGCAGTAATGTTTGCAGAAGCTCTGACTGTTGTCCTCCTCCCCTCAGAGAAGCCCATCATCTGGAGCTGCAGACACCTTTCGCTGGTTCTTCTGAAAAACACTCCACAAACCACTTAATAATGTCCAGAACACAAACACTAGAAGAACTGCAGGTCATAACCCTACAACGTTCACTGAGGTCTGATCAAACCGCAGTCAGACTCTCACCCCTCTCCTTGCTTTCTACCCCTCCCCTCAGGACTCACTGTGGCACAGAGGTCATTCAGCACTGGGGCATCAGGTGCAACTTGCCCCTGCTGGAGTGTTGCTGAGTCTCAGACTGACCTCCAACACAGACTGACAGAGAGAAACAGACTCGATTTCAGTTGTATCAGGACCTCATCCGAGTCTGAAGGAATAGTTTACCCAAAAATGTCACTTCTGTCAT
This sequence comes from Chromobotia macracanthus, assembly GCA_036877525.1. NCBI lineage: Eukaryota > Metazoa > Chordata > Actinopteri > Cypriniformes > Botiidae > Chromobotia > Chromobotia macracanthus. The sequence goes on from JAZGTH010000627.1 coordinate 13,358, forward strand.
GGTTTACTCACCCTCGTCTGTCGCTGCACACCTTGTCTTCTGGGGAACACAAGCTGAATTTAAGGAAGTCCTGGCTGTTGTTTTCCATATAATGAATGAGGACGGAGGCTCCAAAATAACAAAAAATGCCACATAAAAGATGTCCACATGGCTTGTGTGTTATATTCCAAGTCTGATCTGTGATAGCTTTGTGTGAGGAACAACCAAAATTCAATGAAACTCATGTCTCAACAACATCAGTGGGTGGATCTGAGAGCTACTGCAGACATTTGCAGTAAATAACAACCTGCATCTGGTTCTGTTCCTCCCACAGAGCTCAGAATATAACTTGAATATTGTTTATTTTTTAGAGCTTGCTCACTGTGTTTTTATTGTGTTCCACAGAAGAAGTCAGTCAGAAAGATCTGGATCAACATGATAGTAAATGACAGATTCTTCATTTATGGGTGAACTATCCCTTTAAACACCTTTCTGTTGCATGGGTAGAAAAGTGTTTCGTTTTTAACTCAAGAACTTAAAGAACTTTGTTTATTGCTGTTGTGACGCCTCACTGTCTTGATGAAGAAAAGACTCGTTAATTAAATGTGATCCTTTTTGAACTGTCACTTCCTGTCTGTCTCCTTTATTTGTGTGACACTGAAGACATGGTTTCTTTTCTGTATGTGTAACATGTTTTGTAAAGTGCATAATGTTCTCCACAGGAGTCACCGTGAGACAACACTGAGCTGGTGAAACGCTGATGGCGGGTGAGGTGATGTCACTCGCTGAGAGGTTTAATGGCGTTTCTTATTCTGATCCCTCCGAGCACAGATGAGTGGGAAAAGATGGCGGAGGCATTTCTCAGTGTTAAAGCGCTCGGCACATCACTGTACATGTCATCTCTTTATTGTTGGGCCTCTATAACGAGTCCCATGTTGCTAGGCAACATGAATTACAATGACATGAAGGGAGGGGTGGTGAGATACCTTCACACTCGCAGAGATTTACATCACACAATACATCAAACATCTCTGTATACTCTGTATACACATATATATATATATATATATATATATATATATATATATATATATATATACACACACACACACACACACACACACACTATAATACATAAATAAAAAAACATTTTATATACATATTTACAAAATGACACACGTACCTGTACATACATACTTGTACCCTTTTTCATCCCCCTCCGTTCTTAACCTGGTGTGATGTCTATGATCAATGACTGTGTGCATGTTTTGTGATTGTTTACGTAGTCTCTGATTTCAGAACACTGAAGCTTCTTTTGGTTTTGCAGCATTTTCTGTACATTTGAGCTCCTCTCATCAGTGACTGTATGATGTTGAGATTCATTAGCTATTACAAAAGACTGCAAAAACATTCTCTGATTCTCAACACAACACAGTAAGAGTCAGAGGTGTAAAATGCTTTTATTTACTCTTGTGGAAAATATTTTTATAAGATTTTTAATATTTTTATTCATTTTCCAGAACACTAGAATGTTCTGAACATCACACCCGCTTTATACATGAAGCAGTGTGTGATGCTACAGAGACGTTCTTGCTTCATTTTGTCCTAAATTCATAGGAGCGCCCTACACATCAGACTCACAGCAACACTAACAGCTGATTGGCTGGTAAACGAGTGTGTTGTTCTGCTGACATCACCTCCTCAGTCTGCTGAAAAGACTGGAAACTCAAGGATTTTGATGACATCACAGACAGGCATTAAGTATTTAAGGTATTTTTATCTTACAGGAAAATTTAACTGACCAGGAGATTCAGAAATGCATTCATATTTGTAAACTGTTCAGTGAATCTCTTGAAATCACGTGCAGGTCACATTTCACCCCAAACTCAAAAGAGAAGGAAGCAATTTTCACATTTTGCAACAAAGAAATTGTACATTTGCATAAAGAAACTGAAGGCTGTTTTCAAAACTATTAGAGCATCATTTCATATATTTGATTTCAGGGTGAAATATGAGCTGGACATTTTTATGACTTTCCTGTGAAAGTCTCTCAGGACTGTGTCTTAACAACGCTCCCACACAATGCTTGCAGTGCATGTGAACTGCAGGTCTGAGGACAATGATTTATTAAATATAATACACTTAATATATGTATGTCATATATATTTAAATTTTATTTAAAATGGCAGTACATTCATAACACACTATCAGAATTTCACTCCGTGATCTTATACTAGCCAGATTTAATTCATTATGTTTAAAACAGAGAAATCAGTCCTGCCCACATGCCATGTTTTAATTCAAATGTTAAAATATTATACAACTATAAAAGTCCGACCCAGAATATGACACAGATTTTAATGTCATCTGTAGTTTGTTTAGGTGTAATGTAATTATCATTTAAGGTTTGTGATTTATTATTTTAATCAAAGACTACATACTGTATGTTTGTTTGTGTTGTGTTTGAGTACTATCATGACATTAGGAATGGATTTGTTGTGTCTTGAGCTGTAATTGATTTGTGTCTGTCACTCATTCTCTCAGTGGCCAGCTCTCCGCTGTTATCTCTGTAATGTCAAACTCTTGTATGGCGAACGTCACATCACGCCATTTCCTGAAGTAAAGCTGCTTGTGTGTTATGCGGTCTTGAAGAACAAAACTTTCAATCTTCAGCACAGGCAGGTCCTGAAATTAAACAACAACCATGTACCAACAAACTCAACACAAATATCTTTGATTATTAGATTATTAGATTTTCCCTCTGCAATATTCTTTAATTGTTGGTCTATGTACACATGCGTCAAAAGGACCTCTTTGGTCTTGAATACCAGCTGTGTACGAAATCGCTCCTATCATTCACTCTTTCCTGTATCACTAATGTAGTCCACCTGAAGGAGTGAATGGAACCGAGTGAGTGAATTCAGACACTGAGTGCGCTGGAAAGGCTGTGGGCCACCTCCTGCTAAGACGCAATAACTTTGAGACACTAAGTGTACAAAGTGTGGGATTAAATGAGTGCACTCGATAATGTCCACTATAATTTTGTACACTACTACAAAGCGGTCGTCTCCTCATATAGCACACACTATTAAAGGGTGTGGGAACATTTTTAGACACAACCAGTGTATTTTTTTAACAATATATCAGTTCAGCTTTGACCTGTGTTTTGTTCTAGTGCACGGCACTGAACTTCATAACATGTTCTGTGTCAAATCGCAATTATATAAACTAAATCTGCCACATACATACAAATGTTTCTTAATGTGTGGTACTGAACCTGCAGACTTTAACTCCACATGGATTTCAGCAGGATTGTGTTTGAGTGATATTTTGGAACAATGAAGAACCATGAAGGATCATCTGGAGTGACACTAAAAGAAGATATTTTGAGAAACGTCTTACTGGCTACCAGGGAACTATCTTTGTAAGGACTGAGATAAGAATGTGTGTGTTACCTGTATGTTCAGGTAAGAGGCGACAATTCCCCAGTCATGTTTACAGTTGGCACACAGCAGTTTTTCTTTCTTAGTGAGACCATTGAAGCTTTTGGGTCTTTTGTGAGGAGCAGTTGTGGAGCGTCTGAAGATGGAATGATCCAAAACAATGTGATGACTCTCCTGCAGAAGAGACAAAAGGAGAACATGAGGACAACAGACACATGGTGCTCCAGGACCTGAAAGAAATACTTAATTAAAGCACTTCTTCAGAGGAATATCTCAACAGGAAGCCAACCTTGTCCACTAGAGAGTAATCAGACATTTGTCTAATGGAGACAAGAAACAACCTTTCAACAGCAGAACTGACAGATAATCAACACATCAACTAAATAATCAACAAGAACTAAATCTCTTTAACCTGTTCGGTACAAAACTATCATTCGCCCCTCCACTGAGAAACTATTGCTGTATAATAACAGGATCTTTGCTCCCAACAGGCAGTTTGAGGTATGTTACCTGCACCACTCTGAGGTCATCACTCAGACAGGCAAACGTCTTGCACTTTGAGCAGAGTAACTGATAGCTGGCTTGAGATTTGGGTTTGTCAGGACTGGACCTGGCGTGATCTCTCCGGGCCTTATCCTCCGCTTGTAGCATGTCCACCTGAACACACATGCACACATTCGCACACACACATATAAGTTGTGTTTTCATATTTTATGGGTCATTCCATAGACATGATTTTATACTGTACAAACTGTATATTCTGTCCCCCTACACTACCCCTACCTACCCATCACAGAAAACGTTCTGATATTTTAGATTTTCACAGAAGATCATTTTGTATGTTTTTTAAGCTTATTTCCACTTGGACTACTTAAAAATGTCCCCACTACATCAAAATGTACTGCTATTACTTTGCTTGGAGAAATTTGGTCCCCATAATGTAGTAAATACCAGCATACATTACGTTTGTGCTGTCTACTGTCACGAGTCAGTTTGAAATAAAAGAAAAACAAGCAGAACCTTGGAGCTGAGGTCAGTCGGGCAGCTCTGCAGACATGTGATGGCTTTCTCCACTATCTGTTCCTTGTACATGTTCATCTCCTCCTTTTCAATGCGCTCTTTACAGCTGGAGATCAGGAAACATCGACTGCCCTGTGCCCGGCCACGACCTGCGTGCACACACACGCACACACACACTTTCATTATGATAAAAAGGCCTCTGCATTTTTTTAAATATTAAAGACAACTTGCTACAGTGTGGGAAACTTGACATATATTTGAGTGTGTGTTTGTGTGGTAATGTCTATTACCTCTAACTTGCACCATCTTCACCACATTCCCCACATATTCATACATGAGCACCAGGTTGCATTGTGGGATATCGATGCCCTCGTCAGCAACAGATGTGGCAATAAGGATCCTACTGTGATCGGAGCTCTTGAAAGAGTCCAGAACCCCTTCATACTGCTCAGAGTCATTCCTGCACATTATCATCATGGCTCAGAACAGATCAAAAACACACTTTTACAAGATCTTTAGATTTCATTTATATAAACCTGTAAATTCTTACTTGAGCTATCAAAGTTGGACTTTCGTCCTTTTCCAATTAGAACTCCAGGTTTCAGGAACTTCAGGGAATCTGTGTCCTCAATCCATTTTTTCATGGCCTGACATGCGTGTACACACACATTGAATATTAGTGGGCTTAACCTCAGAGAGAAATGGAGGACAGCGCCTGAGTGTGAGCAGGTCTTACATCAGCGAGGGCGCGAGTCCTCACAAACAGGACGGTTCGTGTCTGGTCGTTGTTTTGATATTCTTCCTCCAGAATAAACTTCAGCTCCTGTAGTTTAGGGTTCTGCTGCCCATTAGTGGTCAATTCCAGCAATTGCGGCCGGTGACCTGAATCAGTGAGACCCTTTAGATCAGAGACCGTGAACTGACCTGAGAACAGCTACAACTCCTTCCTAACTGGAGGAGTCACAGTCTGATTGTTTAATCTCTCTAGTAACACAAAGCAGTGTTGAGTTTAAAAAACTTATGATACATAATGAAAACATTGCTGATTTATGGTTTAAAAAAATGCTACATTTTACTTTCAAAGAATGCAGTGAGTTTCCTCTCGGTTTCATCGTGAGCCTGCGTTTCGGACCTGTTCAAAAAGTTCTCCAGATAATCCAGAGCATCTTTAGTCCGAGCATCTTCAGTGATGATCAGAGCATCGTTATATTTCTGAAACAGAAGAGAACCACTTTCACTATTCTGCCTGACAGACAAAGAGACAGACAGACAGAGAGAGACACTCACCCGCAGGTGTTCAGTGTAGTTGTAGAGCCCGACAGACTCTCTTCTCCTCATCTGGATTGTTCATCTGTAGAACTCTGCAGCACTTCTGAACAGACACGATCCACTGCTCATACTTCTGAGAGCCATACTCACGGTTCTGGATGTTTGACAGGGTCTCTGAGAAACACACAGCTGTGTGTGTTAGTGTGTGTTAGTGTCTCTGCAATATGTGTATAGAGATGAGGGTTGTGTACCAATGTTGTAGACGCTCTGTGCCAGCTGCTCCGATGTTGCTCATGATCTGTTTGATGATTCTGATGAAGGGATCAGACGTGCGCTGAGGAACCTGAAAAAACTCTAACAAACACACACGGCTTTAAAATTGTATGATGCAGATACACACATTTGTGGATGTGTGTTTGTGTAGTGGAATGTAAATACTGACTTTTCTCAGGTGTGTGCACGTATGACCTCAGCTCATTCAGGTGTTTGGTAACCGTGGTGATGACCCTGCTGTCCAGGTTGGCACAGAGCTGTAGGATATTGTTCTCTGCTTCCTGCTGGTTCTTAAAGTTACCGATACCAACTGATGCTGTCAGTCCCACAACCTGAGATACAGAGACAAGCTCATAAACTGACAGAACAGAGCAACGAGGAGAGCAGAGGAGAGAGGAGAGCAGAGGAGAGGAGAAGAGATCAGAGGAGAGAGAAAGAAAACAGAGGAGAGGAGAAGAGATCAGAGGAGAGGAGATTAGAGGAGAGGGGAAGAGATGAGAAATGTGGAGAGGAGAAGAGAACAGAGGAGAGGAGAAGAGAACAGAGGAGAGGAGAAAAGAACAGAGGAGAGAAGGGAAGAGGAGAGGAGAAGAGAACAGAGGAGAGGAGAAGAGAGGAAAAAGTGGAGAGGATAAGAGAGATCAGAGGAGAGGAGATGAGAAAAAGAGAAGAGAACAGAGGAGAGGAGAGAAGGGGAAAGGAGAGAAGGGGAGAGGAGAACAGAGGAGATAAGAAGAGAGGAGAAGAGATCAGAGGAGAGGAGAAGAGATCAGAGAAGAGGAGAAGAGATTAGAAGAGAGAAGAGATCAGAGGAGAGGAGAAGAGATCAGAGAAGAGGAGAAGAGAGGAGAAGAGATTAGAAGAGAGAAGAAGAGATTAGAAGAGAGAAGAGATCAGAGGAGAGGAGAAAGAGAAGAGAAGAGAAAAAGAAGAGAACAGAGGAGAGGAGAGAAGATCAGGAGAGGAGAAGAGAAAAAGAAGAGAGAAGAGAACAGAGGGAGAGGAGAACAGGGGAGAGGAGAAAAAAGAGAAGAGAAGAGAAAAGGGGAGAGGAGAGGAGAAGAGAGGAGAGGAGAAAAGAGGATAGGAGGAGAGCAGAAGAGAAAAGAACATAGCAGAGAAGAGGAGAACAGAACAATGGAGGTGTGTGAGGTGGCACCTGTGGCAGTAAGTATGTGCTGGTGGTGAGTTTGGTGTCCAGGTAGCGGGTCATGATGTTGTTATATGGGTGTTTTCCTGTCGTGTTGTGACATTCATCCAGCAGGATGAGTGAGAGCGTCTGGAGAGTCACCTCTCCACTGTGAAGAGCATTCACCAGGATCTGAGCCGTCATCACCACTATCTCATAATTCTCAATGAGCCAGGGAACAGACAGACCCTCCATATCTCCACAGACCCCGTCACCCTGCAGCACACATACACACTTTACACATGAGGCATCTCTGCAGACTCAAACTGTTGTGTGTGTGTGTGATAGATTGTCGTGCCTGACGCTGGGGTCTTTGCTAGAGAAATGCCCCTTAAAAAGTTTGTACTGCTGTTCATAGACGTCCACCTTAGTTGCCAGGAAGACAATCTTTGCCCTGTCAGGAAACTGTTTCAGGTGATTTTCACAGATCGCTAAGGCAACAATCGTCTTTCCACATCCTGAAGAAAACAGAAGACAAACACACATACAGCTTTTGTTGTGAATTTAACTTTTTTGCATTTATAGTGATGCAGGAATCAAAAAATTGTTTAATTAATTTTTGTTATATAATTTACAATTATTTTGACAATATTTCAGACGTTGTACATTCAGATCCAAATAAATTATGCCCAAATACTTTTGCTCATAAGGCAGTAACATTCTGTTTTTTTCAGCATCTGGTTAAAGGTCATTTCGGGCAGACTGAGGATCAGATCGCTTTTTTTTTTGCAGTTTGGTGTTCATCATTGTTGTGTGAAGGACTGATAATGAAGGTAGTCCTGATGAATGATATTATTGGGTGGTTGGATGTACCTGTAGGAGCACAGATGATGGTGTTCTGTCCGTTGACTGCTGCACTGGTCAGCTCCTTCTGATACTCTCTGAGTTTCTTACCTGATTGCTCACCTTCACCAACCCCTGCAGACAGGTCAAATCTCAAACTGCAGCCGGTACACATAACAGGTCCCTTAGGGGTCAGGCTGGATTATAAGAGGTTCTGTACCTGTTGTCCTAGTTTCCATCTCCTTGAGACTGATGTTGTTGGCACTCTTTAGCAGAGTGTTGTCACTCTCACCTTCTTCTCATATGCAAAACACACTGTTGCCATGGTTTCTGTTGTGTCCATGTCCTCATCTTGTGGACAGTTCTTCACAACCTCCATCTGTTGAGATAAAGTCATTCTAGAGACTGAGGCACTGCAGCTCATAAACGGATTGGAGAAATGGATGGATGATTAATCAAGAATAGATGATTATGGATGGATGGATGGATAAAAGAGAAGCAGATAATCTAGCTTCATTACCAGGATCCAGCAGTTGTAAGGCCTGGAATAATTCACATGCGTGTAGTGCAATCTTTAGCACTTTGAACCAGTTTGATTGATCTGAGCGCAGGAGAGTCCTCACCAGTCTCTCACTGGCAGCTATAGGACCACGCTGGATTTCCATCTACCACACACATGCATTTAAAATGAACAGATGTACCTGTGTAAGCTGGAGGAGGTGTGTTTGACTTACCGCTCGGATCTCCCTCACACCTTTTTGTTTGACAGTGCCGTTCATGTGTGTGAGCAGCTGCTGGCTTCATGTGTTTGGTGATGGATGGTTCAATCTTCTCCAGAAGTTTTCTGTGTTCCTGCAGTTCCTCTAACTCACCGGAAGTTCCACTCCTTAATGGCTGCATGCAAACCAGTGTACTCTACACACAACAAAAAAAACACAGAGAGAGGGGAGCGAGAGAGGGAGAGGCCACCTGTCACCATGTGTCATGATGCTCTGCAGAGCCAATACAAATCATTTCATTTTGTTGCATTGCATCATGATGGCATGTGAAACTTGGAACAATGTTCAGCTATGGAAACGCATCTTCTAACAGCCCTGAGTTCTGCTCTGTCAAGCTGTTCTGAAACTCAAAAACATTTGTGAAGACCTTCATCACCTAATCTGTTACTGAGAGTTTGATTGTTCCAATAACCATGTGGTGCTGTGGTTCTGTAAACCAACCTGAGGCAAGCAGGACGTCCAGAAAGGCCTGAAACCAGCCCACCTTCTCTAGCTCACACATCCTATGGAGAAACATCTCAGCAGCTTCAGTCACAGACATCTCCTCCAGAGACAGAATCCTCTCCCACCGTCACTGTGACGGACAGAAGAACAGAGACTCCATTCAGTCTGCCTGACTGTGAGGATGGAGGAACAGCTCCTGCTGGTTAGAGGGTGGGACTGCTGCCGCACTGGAACCTTGTGCCCTTGAGCAAGGCCCTAACCCCTGACAAATACATCACTTTCACTTCACATGCGCTTGTAGAGACGCACTGGATATTTACAAAGACAGGTACCGAGCTCTCTTTTAGCGTGATTGTTCTGACCTAGCCACGTTATCGTTTAGCGTGAAATGGCCATAAATAAATACAAAATTTAATTAATATGTGTCTCGCTAATTTAACGTAAAATTTCAATAGCAGCCAACAGTTTTACATCATCTGTTGTTTGTCACATGTAGTAGCATTTTGTACATTTGAATGAACTATTGTGAACTATTTTAATGAAATACAATTTTAAAGCAATATGACTCTAAGAAGTTCATGCAAACCACGGCTTTTGCAGGGTCATTGCTGCCATGAAACAGTTGCTCCAAATACCTGACATAAAAACATGCACAGCAACAAAACAAACAATGATACTGTTATAGAATATTATTAATGATATAATGATACTGATATAGAATATTATTAATGATGTAACGATACTGATATAGAACATTATTAATGATGTACGATACAGATATAGAACATTATTAATGATGTAACGATACTGATATAGAACATTATTAATGATGTAACGATACTGATATAGAACATTATTAATGATGTAACGATACTGATATAGAACATTATTAATGATGTAACGATACTGTTATAGAACATTATTAATGATGTAACGATACTGATTATAGAGTATTATTAATGATGTAACGATACTGATATAGAACATTATTAATGATGTAACGAACTGTTATAGAACATTATTAATGATGTAACGATACTGATATAGAACATTATTAATGATGTAACGATACTGATATAGAACATTATTAATGATGTAGCGATACTGATATAGAACATTATTAATGATGTAACGATACTGTTATATAGAACATTATTAATGATGTAATGATACTGATATAGAACATTATTAATGATGTAACGATACTGATATAGAACATTATTAATGATGTACGATACTGATATAGAACATTATTAATGATGTAACGATACTGATATAGAACATTATTAATGATGTAACGATACTGATATAGAACATTTTTTAATGATGTAAGGATACTGTATATAGAGTATTATTAATGATGTAACGATACTGATATAGAACATTATTAATGATGTAACGATACTGATATAGAACATTATTAATGATGTAACGATACTGTTATAGAACATTATTAATGATGTAATGATACTGATATAGAACATTATTAATGATGTAATGATACTGATATAGAACATTATTAATGATGTAACGATACTGATATAGAACATTATTAATGATGTAACGATACTGATATAGAACATTTTTAATGATGTAAGGATACTGATATAGAACATTATTAATGATGTAATGATACTGATATAGAACATTATTAATGATGTAACGATACTGATATAGAACATTATTAATGAGTAATGATACTGATATAGAACATTATTAATGATGAACGATACTGATATAGAACATTATTAATGATGTAACGATACTGATATAGAACATTTTTAATGATGTAAGGATACGATATAGAACATTATTAATGATGTAAGGATACTGATATAGAACATTATTAATGATGTAAGGATACTGATATATAAAACATTATTAATGATGTAATGATACTGATATAGAACATTATTAATGATGTAACGATACTGATATAGAACATTATTAATGATGTAATGATACTGTTATAGAATATTATTAATGATGTAACGATACTGTTATAGAATATTAATATTAATGATGTAATGATACTGATATAGAACATTATTAATGATGTAACGATACTGTTATAGAATATTATTAATGATGTAACGATACTGATATAGAACATTATTAATGATGTAACGATACTGATTATAGAGTATTATTAATGATGTAACGATACTGATTATAGAGTATTATTAATGATGTAACGATACTGATATAGAACATTATTAATGATGTAACGATACTGATATAGAACATTATTAATGATGTGATACTGATATAGAACATTATTAATGATGTAACGATACTGATATAGAACATTATTAATGATGTAGCGATACTGATATAGAACATTATTAATGATGTAACGATACTGATTATAGAGTATTATTAATGACAACGATACTGATTATAGAGTATTATTAATGATGTACTCGATACTGATATAGAACATTATTAATGATGTAACGATACTGATATAGAACATTATTAATGATGTAACGATACTGATATAGAACATTATTAATGATGTAACGATACTGTTATAGAACATTATTAATGATGTATGATACTGATATAGAACATTATTAATGATGTAATGATACTGATATAGAACATTATTAATGATAACGATACTGATATAGAACATTATTAATGATGTAACGATACTGATATAGAACATTATTAATGATGTAACCTGATACTGATATAGAACATTATTAATGATGTAACGATACTGATATAGAACATTATTAATGATGTAATGATACTGATATAGAAACATTAATGATGTAATGATACTGATATAGAACATTATTAATGATGTAATGATACTGATATAGAACATTATTAATGATGTAACGATACTGTTATAGAACATTATTAATGATGTAACGATAGCGATATAGAACATTATTAATGATGTAGCGATACTGATATAGAACATTATTAATGATGCTCGATACTGATATAGAACATTATTAATGATGTAATGATACTGATATAGAACATTATTAATGATGTAATGATACTGATATAGAACATTATTAATGATGTAACGATACTGATATAGAACATTATTAATGATGTAATGATACTGATATAGAACATTATTAATGATGTAATGATACTGATATAGAACATTATTAATGATGTAATGATACTGATATAGAACATTATTAATGATGTAACGATACTGTTATAGAACATTATTAATGATGTAACGATACTGATATAGAACATTATTAATGATGTGACTCTGATATAGAACATTATTAATGATGTAACGATACTGATATAGAACATTATTAATGATGTAATGATACTGATATAGAACATTATTAATGATGTAATGATACTGATATAGAACATTATTAATGATGTAACGATAGCTGATATAGAACATTATTAATGATGTACGATACTTTGATATAGAACATTATTAATGATGTAATGATACTGATATAGAACATTATTAATGATGTAACGATACTGATATAGAACATTATTAATGATGTAATGATACTGATATAGAACATTATTAATGATGTAATGATACTGATATAGAACATTATTAATGATGTAATGATACTGATATAGAACATTATTAATGATATTATATCATTAATAATATTATTAATGATATAAAAATATCTTCCCACCGTCAGTGCAGCTCATCAGAAACAGCGGCACACACTGACGTCACAAGCAGCGCACCCGGAAGTAGCCGATTTATAAAGACGTTTATGTGGCATTCACAGCAGATTTCCCACAATTATTTTATAACAATCCCGAAAATTTTCAACATCACAAAAACCATTAACATTTAATCATTTAGCAGACACGTCCGTTGAAAGCGATTTACGTTTTCTCTTTAGTACACTAGTGCGACTGAACCATAATGCCAGTGTTCAGGTTACAAACAGAAGGAGAATCTTTTCCTGTAGCTCCCATAATGAGTTTTAACTGTCCAGTAACAAGATGAATATACCAGCATAATCCAAATATTACAACACAAACAAAACGTCAGTAAGAATGAATGTTTGTGCTGAAGAAACTCATCCCGCTGCACCCCTGGTGTTGTCGGTGTTACGGTTACCTTCATCCAGGTACTCTCATCATGAAGGGTCTGATGAACGACGGCCGTAAAGTCTTTATTATATAACCACTGAGCGCTTTAAACTTCCTTCTCCAGCTCGTACATTTCAGCAAAGATATTAACTTTGACACCGAGTCTGATGATAAACCGACACTGAGACTTAGAGATCAGGACAGATGATGCTGAAACGAAAGTGAAGGAAACGCGAAAACGCAACAGATGTAAACGCAGTGAAGTGAAGTGAGACCTGGTGTAAGTGTGAGCAGCTCCACAGCAGCCTGTTCTTCTTTCTGTTGAGAAGACACTCCAGATGATCTAAACGCGTTTTTCCTACTAAATCCTCAAGGAAACACCGTATATTTGACCTCACAGGAATTTAGTGTCTTTTAAAGGTTTCAGAAAACAAATACCTAAATATTTACTTTCCAAAAAGTAACCACAGTTCCCATGAAATAAACGCTTAGCTAGTATTTGTTACTGCAGAAATTGTTAACTTTGTATTATCCACTGTAATGACAAAATGATCGTGAAGCTTCTTACACAGAAACAGTGATCACTCTGGTAATGTGTGTGGGGTGAGGGAATAATACAGGGCAGAAAATGCAGACTGTGACCCGTAAAACATGTCCACACGCTCTCCAGTGTGAATGTAGGACTACCACACAGACATTCACTATAAAGATATTTACTTAATCTGTGAATGGAGCAGAATTGGGCATACAGTCACGGTGCTTTTTTTCACCTGCTGGAAGAAGATTCTTCTACATTTATACTGCTGACTGCCAGTCAATCAGGGTCACATTTGCAATTCAAAAATATGAAAAAAGGTGTTTGTGACACTTGTGGCACAGTTAGTCAGCACCAGGTTTGGACGATCAATGTAGCTATAAATATAACATCAACAATAACAGTAAAGTCAAAACTGACAAAACCTTTTTTCTTAAGTGTGTTTTAGACAGTCTGTTAATTCATTCAGTCTTTAAATGAGCCCACAAACACAACACACACTCTTCCGGCTGAACATTCATCAGTGTCATTAGTGTGTCGGAAGGGAAGTGCTAACTAGCCTCTGTCTCTTGCTGTTCACCACCGTCTGTGTGTCTGCCTGCGTCCCCGGCATGCTGGATCGGTGCCATTGAGGGCGGCGGTGTATTTCTGTTGGCCTGGGTTACTGGACTCTACGTTTTGGTTCTGCTTCTTGTTCAAAAACTCCTCAAGATCTTGTAGTATCGGCTGTAACAGTCTTGTGTCTGGTGGGGTTGTCGTCATGGAAACCACAGGGAGAAGGGGGCCTGGAAACAGCCTCTGTGTGGTTATCTGCAGACTGAAAGTTGGTTGCCATATTACAAGTGCAGTTAGAGGATCAGAGCTGCTGTGGTCCACTACACAGTTGTCCAGATTCAGCGTGCAGTCAGGAGAGACAGCAGTTGGGTCACTGAGGGTCACAGAGGTGGAGGTGTTTAAGACAGAGTTTGAAGAAGATAAAGCACTGGCGTTAACGGTGCTCTGGATCACATTTTGATCAGTATGGACCTTCTGATTATCATTGATGTCTGCAGCGGTTTGGTCTATAACATCCAAAGCGGTCCAGACAGTCGATGGTGAGATCACTGTCGCTGTCGATGGTGATGACCACGGCAGCGCTGCCCCTCTTCCTCTTCCTGTGCCTTCGCTTCCTCGGGTGGTGGCAGTGCAGGTTGGGTGCTTTAATTTCATAGATGATCTCCACACTAGAGCTCCGACTGAGCGGTCGGCTCCCCACTGCATTGGCTCTTTGTTTTTGTCTGTGGCCGCAGAGCCTTCCCTGCTGGTGCTGTGCGGCTCGCTCCAGGTGCCGGGTTTTGTATTTGCATTTGCCGCTGGGTTTGTCCAGGCGAGAACGTTCATAGTGAGATTCCACACTGCTGCTGCTGCTGAAGAGCCATCTGCACGTTTCCGCCTGTGCTGTGACTCACGTGAGCGACTGCTGAGATGGTGTGAAACCAATGAGAGTGTCAGAGTCAGGAGAACGACGACTCCTGTTCCTCCTTCTCCTCCCTTGGTCTTTTTTCCCTCTCCTGTGTTGAAAGTCGCCCTCTCCTGTGGTGAGAATGCTCTTGACTCTGTTGCTACTGGTGTCATTTCTGGAAGGTGATGGATCACTATCACTCCATAAGGATGTTGTCAGACTCTGGCCAGACCAGCTCACTGGCAACTGCAAGCATGAGCCGTCATGACCTTTGCAGGTTGTGATGGTTCCCTAGTACCAGCATGCTCCTGAGTAGGCGAGTGCTGGTGTAAATGTTTTCTGTGTCTCTGATGACCATTGAACCTAGAAGGGCTCACGACCAGGTACGAACAGAACGTGAGCCAGTCCTGGACCTATGCTGACAGCAATGCATGCGATGGTCACAAGATGATGGAGAGTGGCTCCGTGTTGCTCTTTCTCTGCTGCATGACTGCTGTAAAGGTATGTCCAAGGATGTACGCTGGGGCTGCATGAAGGAGCGAGGCCTGGGGAGGCGCGGGGCTGAGCAGGTTTGTGTGGAACTGTGTCAGGAGTTGCCCTGGATCCTCTGTTTTTGTTACTGTGGCTGCTGCGGCCACTTCCCTCCTCTTCAGATGAATCAGAGGAGAGCTGAACAAGCTCAGGTGTCCTCTCAGCCATGGGCTTCACATATCCTTACATCAGACACTCCTCCTCCACTTCATCACCTGCAACTAGTCCAGTTGCTGTGCTGACACTAGCAGTGGGGTTGGTCTGTTCTGGGGTGGGGAAATGCTTGGCTCCTCATGCTGTGATTGGCTGGAGAAGGGGAGAGTAGAGTAGGGGGACCGGGCATCTCGTCATCCCATGCAGATTCGGCCAGCAAACTTTGTCCACAGTTACTGGGGAGCCAGTGGAAGGTTTTCTGGACAGCAGAGGGATTCTCTGTCACATTATCCTCACTGTCAATATCACCTTCATCCTGCAAAGAAACACACAAGTGCATTCAGTGACCTGCACTAAGAAAAAGAATTTCATCTCTAATTTATATTAGAATAAACAAGAAACATTCAATCCCAAACACAGTTTAACTCATCAAGACAAAGTCTCCATTTAATCAATTATCCAATAGTCAAGAAACATCACAAAGAAATATCAAGTCATATCTTCCTACAAATGAACGCATAATTAACTTTTTACAGGCAACTTTAGATGAAACACTTCAAAGAAGGCTGCAAATTTGCAAGTGACATATAAGCAGGAAAGTTCAACACAGAAGTTCTTGACCTCCTAAACAGATGTTTGTTACTAGGATTATTAGCCTGATGGTTTATTCACTTCTAATCTCGAACCTGTGAAAGATGCAGACAGAGGTGACTGCATGCTGGTTACACAGCACAGACCTGCTTCACACAGATAAACAGCTACATATGTGTTCAGACACTGATGCAGAGTAGCTGCCTCAGATAAATGAAATATACACTTCTGATAACGATTACAGTTCATTTGATCTACTGGAAAAAAGGGCAGGCAGTTTTAACCCCAGCTGTTAACACTACACATACCACCACAATGTGCCTCAACCTGGAGGTTCCACTCGGAGATGGCATAACAGGAGTCAGAGCTACTGCCTTCCTCGTAGCTGGGGCGGGCAGTCGTAGATGGCCTGCTGGTGGACGCCTCCATGCTGAGGGTTGAGCGGGCAAAGCTCACAGCTGGTGCAGGAAGTGGTCAGTCTGCTAGCAGAAAGGGCGGAGCTCTCCGGATGGCCAAGTCCTCCATGTTGTTGGTTGTGGCGTGACATGATGATGTGCTGCCGCGATGTTTACTAGCGACCCTTGTGAACCGTACAGCACAGTCAGCTCTCGCTGCAGCCATGGCAACAGCCGGTGCAGACATGCAGGGTTTTGTCGCAGGAATGCTGCTGAAATGTCCCTCAGCCTCCCGTGTCCCTAGTATTTCGCACACGTACGCCCTCCTGTACAGTGCCCGCCCGCCACTATGTCCTGGTCCCAGCAAACGCCTCCAGCTCCGTCCTTCGCCGCCCCTGCGGCGTGCCGTCAAGCGCAGCACCATCTGCTGCATATCCTGGTTCTCTGTAAGCGCTGCCAAGTTGGATTCAAACTGTAAAACATCACTTCATCATCCAGTAGAGAGGAAGAGGAAGGTGTATGCGGTTGCAACCTGTAGCTCTGTCTCTCTCTGCCTCTGAGCACTCGGGCGGAGACACGCTCTGTGGGGAGGGCAGCATTCCTGAGGTGCTCCATTCTCGACCTGTGGCAGCACAAACTCCTTAAATCATTTTTCCCTTTGACGAGGAAGATGAGTGGAAGGGCTGTTTGCAGACCCACCCTCCGGTTTAGCTTCGACCACTAGGGATGTACCTGAAGCAGAACTGATGCAGACAGCGGTCCAGTGATGCCACGTTATTGAAGCCGTCCAGGCAGATAGGGCACCCGAGTCTGGAGAAGCATTGACCAGTAATCGCTGGGAAGATTTTCCCCTGCCGTCTCTCTTCTTTATACGCAGCTTCATCTTAGAGGCGCCATCACCTGCCACACACAAGACACTCAATCATTCACATTGAATGTTGCTCAACATATTGTCTTAACATTTTGACATCTGTTCATCTTCAGTTCAGTACTCTACTGACTGTCTACTGACATGCTACGTGTTTGTATCAAGCTGCTAGTGCTGTACAAATAAAATGACATGAAAAATTACACAATGATGCTGAACCAAACTACCTGTTCATTTGTTAAGGCAAGCATCACCGCTATTGCATAGAACACACCAGTAACCTTCAGGATTTATTTACACTTTTTGTGCACTGGAGAAGGAATTATGAATCAAAACCATGTAAATTATTCAGAGAGGTGGTGTTTTTTTTTTTTTTTAATCAGAGAGACTCACACTGAAGGAGAGACCCGAGCAGAACATCAATACTTCTGCCACATTAACACCACATTAAAACACGGCTGCACATCTCGTTGCTTTAACTTACGTGGCGTTTTTACCATAACATGTTTTATGCTGCATGGCTCTGAATTTCAATGTGTTGCACTTTAATTGCCTGTGTTCTTGACTTATAGAACTGTTACAATCCATTAAAAGACAAATAACCCAACTCAAGGGTTACAATAAAATGTTTTACCATCACCCACATGAATCCTGGTAATATTTCGCGACATTATATGAAGTATGACTTTGAAGTACCATGTTGCTGTGATTAGATCCAACAAAGCACACAGTAAATTCCTCTCTACGATTTATCGCTTCGTTGTTTTCCTCGCCTGGTATGTCTCTAAAAAGCGTCTGCTAAATGCCTAAATGTAAATGGAAGATAATATTTATTTATCAGCTTAAACATGACATAATCACCATCAACACGTCAACCACTGACAAACTGAGAATATATGTTCAAAACTGCACATATTAAAGTAAACGTGCAACAAAATACAAAGCTCACAGCATGAAGTATTCTCGAATACTGTGACATTTAAAGCAGCCAGCTACATGCTGTGTGTCTCGTGTGTATACTGCTTAAATAAGATGTGCTCTTATCTATCTAACTTTCCTGATGATTCAAAGCAGCCATTATAAAATCATCTTTATAGCTTATAAAAAATAGATTTTATGAGTCACATTCCTACCTGATTTTCACTACACCCACAAACCAGCTGTACTCCTCTACTCCAAACACACTTATAATCACATCCAGATTACATAAGCGTGATTAAAACATAACATAACAAAATAAACATTATAAACCGATCAAACGCGATGCTGCTGAGGAACACCAGAACAGGGAGCCCCCGGCAGACTTCATCGCATGCGCGGATCACGCGGCCAGGGCAGCAGCGCGCATGCGCCACACGAGCACAAGCGATGAGATGCAAATAATAATTAACGTTGTAATGTTATTACCGATAAACACGCCTGCAAGCTCCGGTTCTGTTATTGTTCTGGTAATATTGCAGTTAATAAATTGCATACATTTATCACCTATACAACGTGACCATTTTACTTGTTAAAGGTATATATGTCTAATCCTTCTATATAATTTAGCTTCATTATATAGATTATGTGAACCATTGTGGTTTTATTAATCCACTTATTTACCAAACAGCTAGATGAAGTTTATGATGATTTTACAGCCCTAGTTTGGAGGATAAACATAACAATTTTTCTCATTTTATATAGGGTTTTTATATTTGATATTCAAATACAAACAACATTTTGAAATTATATTATTGTCAATTTTCAAAGACAATAGCAAATATCAACAAAAAACAGAATACATATAATCACTGTAAGTGCGTTGCTTAAATTCCTCCTATTTTATTACAATAACACTCGTAACTCTGCGCTCTGTCGTCACTCTTCCGTCACGTCTGGATGTTGTCATGGCGACCTGCCGCGTATTTCCGGCGTGTTATCGAAATCTGACTTCAGGAATTACGACCCCTGAAGCTATAAACCTACTATGGTTAGGTTAGGGATAGAATTAGGTGGGGGTCGGGCTTTATAGATAAAGACCAATCAGATAGCAGCATCTCCCTTATATGAACCAATCAGAAGCAGGGATCTGTAATTCACGGAAGTGGGTTTTCGATACAACGTTGGCCGTGTTTAGATGCTAACTGAGCTAACGGGCTGCTTTTGTGTGATTAAAGTGATCTGATGTGAAATGATGACTGTGAGTCGACGCTGTTTGGACAGAATATTCTCGGATGTGAGTTTCAGTGCAGTTGATCACATTCACAATTTAAAAGAAAAATTAAAGAGAATAAAGAATCACGTGAGTACCTACATTAATTTACAGATCACTTGTGAATTTAACTCATGTAATTTTAAATATTATTTATGATCTGAAGATGCTATATATTATATGTTAAACAGTTCTGTGCTGTATTGTGATTTGTAGGTGTGTACATAAACACACTACGACTTCTACAAACCTCCTGCTAAATTACAGAGAAAGGTTATATTATTATATTATTAAAGGTTACATTATTATATTAGACTTCATTTAACATAATTACATGATTCTGTGTTAACGGGTTTATGTAGTGTAGAAAGCACATTCATTATGTAATTTTGTTCTCTCAAATGTACAGATAAAATCTAAGAGTTCATTATACTGTGATATAGTCTGAGCCCTCACTGCTAATGTTTCACCAGCATCATCTGTCTTCATCTTCTGCAGGGTTCTTCTGGACGTGGTTTTGGTGTCTTGGGGTTTTGTCATCTACAGCACACATGTAGCTGCTCAGTGGGACCTGCAGACGAGATTAAATATCAATTGATTAATCATAGAAAACTTGTTTAATACTTGCTGGGAAACATGATATGCAGCATTCCATCATAAAAACTCCTACAGGACTCATCCTCATTTAGGAAAACATCTTAAAGGTCAAATCACATGTGTGAAGTACTCATTTCTGGAGTGTTTATTGTATGTGTGTGCAAAGTTTGTGCACATAATTTATCTAATTGTTTATGAATGTTTATCCATGAATTTTATAAAGAGTTTTATCAATTAAAAATGAAATTACTCATCTTTTAGCATCTGCCTGTACAATTGTGTCATTTATAATGTCAGGTGTGATGTAAATATGGCCACTAAGTGGTGCAGTGCACTAGAAGTGGAACGTGCACCTAAAGTGTATTTTAGTGCCAATAAACTGTAAAAATGAGAACTCAGAGCTCATACGTCAATACAAGCTTCCCACAGTCGTAGAACATCTGGGAATATTCAGGCTTGGGGAAGTCATGTAAAAAAGACATAAACAAGTAAATATTACTTCTAGTGATGCTCATTGGCTCCAATTGTTCTTTTGAGGCTGCATTTCTAAAGTTATTTTTTGAAACCTAGTAATCATGAAGGACTGTGTCGTGGCATCTTAGTTCCTACAACACCTGCTACAACTGGACCAGGATATCATCAGAACAGTTCTGATGACTTAAGTTTAAAACATAATTTTGTAAAGACCTTGTGCTCATTCAAACACACAAATTCTCTCTTTGGTTTATATGGAATGTTTTCACTGTATGAAAGAAGTGGATTACAATTGGACCTGAATGTATTCTGTATGGATCTGCAGTTGGGTTTGTGGTCTTTGGGGGATTCTGAAGGTATTGCAGATAGACACCAGGTCGAGAGCCATGCTGGTGATCTCCGAGGCATGAAGAATGTTGTTCTCTCTGGGTACCCCAGACCCCACCATATCTACATCACAGAATAAACCTGTCATTCACACATCTGTGGTAGATGGAAGCTAGACTAGTACTGTAATACATAACATGCTAGTGAGTCTTTGTTCACAGTAACATGTAAAAGGGTCCCGTGTTGATGTTACAGCACATGACAAGCATCCTGATCCTTTCCACTTTATAAAGATTGTGGTTGTCGATGATGTCATCAAGTGGTGTAGAGTTTGTTGAGGAACTCAACGACTGGTAAGGTGTGCTAGAGCTGGACAACTGTGTAAAACCCACAGTATCACTGAGAAACATAGAGAAGCACAAGAAGAAATTTAAACATAAGGGAGAGGGAATCTGAATATATATACTGTAAATATATAAATATAGAATCTACATATAGAATATATGTGTGTGTTTACCTGAAGTAGACAGTGGTGCTGATGTAATTCTGAGCCTGTACAGGTTTTCCCGGCCACAGGTGGCCACCTGTTTGGGCAGCATATCTGAAAAACACACAGTAAACATATATAACACACAGAGAACACACACTGCTGATGGAATACAACTGCTTGATTTGAGGTGTCTGTGGCAGATCGTATACTGATGCTATACTGGAGGTAGGTATATCTGTAGCAAAAGAGAATCTGCAAACCAAACAGACACAAAATAGAAAAACTATAATTAACCACCCACATTAAAACAGCTGCTCCCGATTGTAATGTGTTTATTAAAATCTATTGTGAGAAACTCTGGAACACACCTGTAAAACACTACACATCTGTAAACTCAACCAATAAACACAACGCAGACACCTGTAAATGTAACACACATCTGTAAACACAAACACACACTCTACATAAATACAAACATACCTGTACACACTATACACCTGTACACAAACAGACCTCAACATAATCACCCACCTTTAAACACAAGAAATCTGTATGCACTACACATAAACCACAGCCACAGGGATTTGAGTACCCATGGAAACCACAGACACAAGGTGATATAACTGAAACATGATAAGAACTCCCATTTCAACTGCAGACACTATTACTAAAATAATAAATTAATAAACCTATCCCATTTTAAGTGTGTAATAAAAGATTCTAATTAAAACCAAGAAATATTTTTATACTATCAGATGTCATAGCAGTATCTATTTGTGCAGTAAGTTTAACAAAGCATTCTGTTCTCAAAACCATGTACACAAACCATATATATGCATATATAGCATATAGCAAGTTCTGTGCTTATCATAGAGGTAAATTAAAACTCTCAAAGAGAGACATGCACAGTGTGTAAAGCACAAAGTGTGTGAGGTAAAACTGCTAAAAGCTAAATCTCTTACTGGATTGGCGGGTTGTTGTGGTTGCTGTGTTGTGTTTCTACCATGTACCTCATGGGTCAGGAGTGGATGTTGGCATGGTGGATGCGGCAGTTTTCTCCGTTTGCATCTTTCCAGTTGGTGGGACATTCATGATGTCCACAGAATCCTCTGGCTTCAGCTGGGTCTGTGATGGACCTGAGGAGCACACAAACTTCATTATGAGTTACTAACTAACCTTTCTGCATAATGTTAACCTGTCAACATCTCACAGAGACTGTGATAAGACACACAGCCCTGTGTATGAAGATACTCTTATCCACAGCCCACTGGTAAAACTCATCTCTGAGTCAGGCGTATGTATGAGACAGACAGACCTCCGTAGTCGATCATGTTGAGCTCATCAGGTTTGTCCAGCGGCCAGCAGTCATACTCACTGTTGTCCAGATCATGCCATCCAAACACACACACCACAACATACAACTGCTGAAACAACATCATGCCAGTTCACAGAACACAATGATAAACCATCAAACACAGTTAGTCAGCAGCTCATGTAATGTCACACACAAAGGTGTTCGATTATTAATCTGATGTGAAGGCCACATGTATGATGTGATAAATCACAGATG
>JAZGTH010000628.1:0-36418 GCA_036877525.1 Chromobotia macracanthus
AATTCAGGATGAAAGCGGATGCCTGGCAGTGTTATGTGACCGTGCTGAGATGTTGTAGAGCTCATGGCTCACTGGCTGTGCCACAAAAAGCCCAAGACTGCCACAGAAACCGGAATGAAAGGCATAAAAACATTTACTCCAGACTGTTCTCGTAGATCATCAGGTCAAAACAGCGCTCATTCTGTGTATTGGACATCTATGGGTGGGTGAGGTTTTGTTATCGTATCTTCATACTTTATTCATGAATGTAAGGCAGCTGGTTTAGAGATGAACATTGGGTTCGTTAACAGAAACCTACCATAAAACAATAAAATACTCACTGATGTGTGTGTTCAGTAATTTGTGCCCTGTCTTTCCCGTGGGACACTGATGACCCGAATTTCACCTCTGTTTTCCCTCTCATTTTAGACTCAGATCAATAGAGCCCATTGAACATATATGTACCACATACAGTGTGATGTTATTGAGTTTTCATGCTCATGTTTGATATCATTTTAAAGGTCATGGTGCGATGGGTAAAAAGGTCTAATTTCTATAATTAAGGGATAAAGTATATTAGAGGGAGAAAACTTAATAGAAAACTTACACTTCTGTTATAGGTGTGCCTCTCACAAGACATCTGGGTACTGATTATCTCGACAGGGGTCTTTCAGGTCATGAGAAACTGACCAACCAAATACTGATCTGACCACAAAATTTATGACTCTTTGTCTCACAAGGGTTTTTAAGGTGTATTGGCAAAAAACCAAGGGAAGCATTCTGTAACCAAAACTTCCCACACAACTGCTCATTGCCAGGTATGATTTAGACTTTGTATCTTGTTTTTATTCTGTTGATCATTTATTGTCTTTATTGTATTCAAACTCATATTATGTATTTTACGTCTCTAAATTGATGTTTTAACCTGCCTGGCAAATAAATTGTTTTACTGATACATTGGAAGTTCTTAAGAAATTGTTATTACCGGTAGATTAGAAGGAGTCCAAGGTTACTGCAAAATTAGTGTCAGGATATGATCATACTGGGGACTTGTTGAAAGGAGCTAGGCGCACATCAACTAAGATCTCCAGGTTTCTGTCTATCACCTGTCATGATCGTGACTAAGACAACTGTTACTAGATCTGAGCAAGTATGAAACAGCCAGGTTTAATAATATTCGTTTACCCGGCAACCTCTGAGTGAGATCAAAATGACCATTTCGTGATCGTGAGATCTGCGTATATCGGCCGGCGCGAGACTCAGTGCGACCTTGGGTCCCTAATGAAAGAATAACTAAGAGTATGGGAATTTCCAAGTAATCAAACCTAAATTATGATCAACAAACAATTTGGAATAATTAACTTAAAAATTCATATAAAATTGGAGTCAGATTAGATTTAACTAAAGCAAATTAATCATGTTAATTAATCAAAAATTATGTTAAAATAAAAGAACTTTTGTAGAAGCATCAAGGAAAGACAACACGTGAGATACCTTCACCCACGCCATTGGATTCCGTCATTGGGTCAGTGGGTGGTCCTTACATGAGCAAATGTTGATGAGATCTTCAACAATAGACAAACATAGATGGTCTGTTTAAATAGAATGCAAACAATGATACATTTTCAACATTCACAACACTCACTTAAAGAAGGGCTTTCACTTCAAGAAACCATGCATGTCTTTCATCATCAGGCACTTTGCAGACAAGGTACATGGATGTCCAAAACACCAGCACACAAACCTGCTGCTATGTGTTGATGCAGGGAGTCCTGCTTCAACTCTTTGTGTTTCAGGTTGAATACTAGTGTGATGGATTACTGGAAAATAAAAACACAGTCAGTGAAGAACAAATTAATTTGTTGAAGGCAAGCAAGGTGTGTGAACGTCAGCAGCTCACCACACATCTTTCTGGTGCACACATTTTATGGATTCACATACTTAAGAGAAGCATGAAGGTGTTACAGCCTGCAAAGTTTTATTTTCTGATTTCAGTGACTTTACATGTGATTCCCTTAAATGACACTGTGGTTTAGGGGAAATATCACCACCTGCTATTCAGTTTATGAATCTCTTTTGGCTCTCCAGACCAGTGATAATAATCTTGTGTGTCACAGACAGTTTCTTTTGTGATATCAAAGTTGTGTGTCCTATCAAACTCTATTGGCTGCATGTCATGAACACATAATCAAAAATTGTAATATTAATATTTTTCAGTGTTTGACTATTTTTATTTACTTTTGTATGCAAAACAATTTACACTACACCTCATGATGTAGTGTAAATTCTGGGTCTTGAAGCAGAACCAGTCAAGAACCTCTGATCTAGAACTGTATTATGGTCACAAAAACCTTATCACTGTAAAACTGTGTCATCATGTATGTCAACTAGACTGTCCTGTTTTCCCTGTTGGTTGAGTTCTTCCAAGATGAAGAAACACCCACAGTTTCAAAACCCACTGCATCATCTGACCATGCGATGTTTAGACGGACCACCAAGTCTTTCAGAAAG
This sequence comes from Chromobotia macracanthus, assembly GCA_036877525.1. Classification (NCBI taxonomy): domain Eukaryota; kingdom Metazoa; phylum Chordata; class Actinopteri; order Cypriniformes; family Botiidae; genus Chromobotia; species Chromobotia macracanthus. The sequence goes on from JAZGTH010000628.1 coordinate 2,491, forward strand.
CACAAGAAATCTGTCGGACTGCATGTTAGAATTGACCAGTAGCCAAATACCATGTCAGTATGATTTGAACTTTCAAAATTTTATTTAATCATGTTTCTCTGATAAACATTTTTACTGTTCACATTCCAGTTCCGGAATTCTCTACATCTGCTCATGGAGATGCTGAATGCCACCACCTCACACTACTTGTGTTCATGACCACTACATAGGCCCAATAAACTTCAACTTTTTATGTCAGTCAACAAATGATCTACTACAGACATGTTCTGTTGTGTAAGATAAGGTCATTATAGTTTTCTCTCTCTTTGTAAGATGAACCCTCACCAAGCAGTCCAGCAGCTAAGAGCATGTGGAGTCCTGTAGAGCATTCATATTTCAGCTGCAGGCTTCCCCTCCACATGCATGTCAAAATGACGCAGCACAAACTGCAGTCTCACAACTTCTAGTCTCCCCTCTGCTCAGAATCTGATTATTGACTATTTATTTTTTTATTTATATAGTGCTTTTCACAGTGGCACACTATCTTGAAAGCACCAATCAGATGTGGTTTGTAGATCATACCTACAAACAGGTATGAGGCCAATAAAATGTATACAGTTTGGGACTTTTATGACCCTTTATATTGTGAGACTTTATTCGATACAAATTCATGCTGAGGAAATGAACAAGCAAATGGGTAATTGTAAGACATGTAACTCGTAAGACATGGGAAATGCAATTGCAAATAGACTTTGCATTTTCATTTTAAATTTGGCAGACACTGTACGTTTTGTATAAATGAAAATGCAAACAATTTGCAACTGTTACACACACAAATTGAAAACACAATTGCAAATACAATTTGCAATCCCTTTAAAAGATTGTCCAGAAAATACAAGAACATGTTGCAGTCTTGAGGAAGGAGGCTTTTCAGAGCTAAATAGACTGTTCTCATCTTGTAGCGATTTATGTGCCCTGATTTAAGTGCCCTCTCGCTCTGACTATGAGCCTAAAGCTAAAATGTCATCACAATGGACAGCATCAAACTGGAACCATTATTAATCTAAAATGGAGTCAGATTAAAATGATCAAAAGGGCCAATTCTATAAAAGTGGCGAGGACAGACAGAACACGTGAGATACCTTTACCCACACTGCTGGATTCCGCTATTAGGCAGATGGGTGGTCCTTATATATTAATTTGATGTTAATATAACAGCAGAACTGTTGTATCAATGCAAAATTCAGTTCTTTATATTTACTCTTCTATTAAAATGTTATTAGAAATAATTTATTATATAAATTAAAACTATAATTGATTATAGTAGAAAAGGCACTGACAGTGAACCACTACACTTGATATTTTTTCTCAGTCATGTTGACTTTAATCAAGATCTTTAGAGCTCTTTTGTATAATGGAGATCACATTCATTTCTAACGCTACTAAATGCACACCAAACAAATCAATGGCTAATGAAAACACAATCAGGACCAACACTATTTATGAAACGTATTAGTAGTGATTATAAAAAGCCTCTGAACTCCTTTGAAGTCTTATTACATAAAGTGTTATGTTCCTGACAGATACATTCTTAAATGTTTCTTTTTTAATTTGTCTGTGAAACATTTATAGGAACAATTGTAGTTTCTTTGTGAGGTTATATAAGTGAAGCACACTGTTTGTAATAATAAAAATTTAATATATTAAGTATAATGTAATGCATACTAAATTTATGATTTATATGTTTGTAAAGACCCATCAGCACACTAATTTTAGCATAGTAAGATAGCTGTACAAGTTTAAAACAATAATAAATTTGAATAACATGCCAAAATGTACGTAAAAAATATATAGGTTCTTTACTGTTTTGACATTATTTGCCTAAACGATCTTTTATCTTCATTTTTTTTTAAAGTCTTCCACAGACTCAGAAAGGGAGAATGAAGATCCATATCCAGAGCTGAGAGATGAGACTGATCCTCTGTCTGCTTTATATCCTGATTTGTATAACTCGTAAAATGGATTTTTTAAACCCCATGTGCTGGTCCTGATGTTTTCACTCACTGAAAGATAAGCGCAGCAGAAAAAAAGAGTTAAAAATGTACAAAAAATACAGTCTAACGTAATTCTTTATCATCTCTTATTCCAGGATTTTCATTTATAACCAATAACAACATTTTTTTTTGTTTCTGTCAAAGTTTTGCTTGGTGTGCACGATACACAGAGAGCATATATGTTGTTGCATGGTTATTAGCAGTTTTTATAGCCAGCATGTTGGTTATCAGGGGCACACAGATTATCAGCAATTAATTAATACAATTAAGCTATACACAGGATTTCACAGATGGCTGTCTTAAATACAACAAAGACACCTTGACATGTTTAAGTAGTACGTTTCTCCATTTGATTGCACTCCATCTAACTGTTCTAAAAATATTAATGCATCATTTGTTAACAGCCCTATACTATGGTTACTATATTATCCAACCATAAAAGGGTGCTGAATCCTGCTGAATATTTTTTGGATGCTTACTTATTGACATTTTTGCAAATTTGCTTTGGTTGAAACTGCCTATTTACATTAATTTCGTCTTTTCCTCTATAATGGAAACAGAATTGAACACCCTGAGGTGGTAATGGCCCAAGCTGATATTCTGCTCAGGTTGTATTGGTAACAGTGAATCTGTTTTTGTTCTTCTGCTTTTGCTTTGTAGACTACACTTAAGGTTGGCTTCTTCATTTGTAAGTTGCTTTGGATGAAAGCATCTGCTAAATGAATAAACAAGCTTTCAGATTATATGGGAGTAATTTTTTACATCCCTGCTTTGATATACCCACAGCTACCCACTTAGTATGCTTGTATATATGTATTCATATGTATTATTTCTGTTCACTATAACCTTCTAATGTCTACAGTATAGATTCCTCATATAGATCCTAATCTCTTAAGAACACAAATAATCACAAATCAGCACTTACTGTTCAACAATTTACCAAAAAACAGCCTTGACATATTTATTAAGTAAGGTATGTATCAAAGTCCTATTTTAGCCAATCATACTCACATTTTGGTGGATCGTACATGCTCTGAGATGATCTTGCAACCTTATACCTATTTCGTAACAAGTAGCTTTGTGAACTGGATACTCCAAAAAAACCCAAAGCTAAAAAACAATTATAGCAGATACAATCGGAAAATGTTAATGATAATGAGTACATTTACAACCACTGAAAACATGTTTAGCATTAAAAAAGTGATTATTAAGAATGTATTGTATGTACAAAATGTAATTTATTTAAAGTGTTGTGGGACACGCATTAGGGGATTGCTTGAATAATGTCAATGCATACAGTACCACATGGCTTTTACTTATTTTGGCTGCCATAGTTACCATATTTCTGGTGACATGTTATTTCACCTGCAGTCAATGTGCTGTAACCGAAACCATACATTTCTAAATCCTAAAAATGCTGGGTTGTTTTAACTCGTTTGCCAAATATGTACAAACCCAACTATTGGGTTAAAATTAACCTAGAAATTTCTTAGGTTTGTCCATATTTGAAACAAGCATGGGTTGAAACAATTCATCATATTTGAGTGCATTTTTAAAGTAAATAAATAAAAACTAGATAAAAACAATCAAACATTATCAAACAATAGAAAAAAAATCAACCCACAATCAACTAAGTATGGAAGTATGTAAAGTATGCACCTCTCTCTGCTCTCCTTCGGTCCTCCACCAAGATCTTTCTGTCCATTTCAAAATGGCAACCATTGTTTCCTCCCACTGTCTTCTCTATCTTCTCCAGCAGATGTTTGATCTGAGTGTCATCACTCCTGTTCTGATTGTTGAGAACATGATATCTGTTCCCACATTTCTCCACCAGCCACTGGAGATCTTCCCCTTTCCTCTTAATGTGCTGCTCTATAGTTTTATCTCCTAGAAAGTCCCCATGAGTGAAGAGCACTATAGTGTGTCTCCAGACTTTCTCACTGAGGAGCTCCACATATGCCTGCAACACTTTTCTCTTATTTTCTTTAAATCTAGTGTCCACACGTATAACCAGTAGAACAACGTGAGGTCCTGGAGGACACAGTGACACACTTTGCAAAATCTCCTGCTTCAGTAACTTAGGACATTCTTCTACAGGTTCATCCATCCACCAGCCTGGAGTTTCTACCAGAGTGATGTTTCTGTTTGCTACTTCTCGCTGTTTCTTCACACACTTGGCAGTTGTCTTTAAGTCAAACTCTTCTTTGCCCAGGATTGTGTTTGCTGTTGAACTCTTCCCAGCACATTTATACCCCATCAAAACGATCCTCAGCTGTGAGAGATGTACAACACCTATAACAACAATAATACATATTTAAACAAGCTCCTAATCAGCTTTTGGCACTTAACTAAAAACTTTAGAGATTAATTCAGATTGATTTAAAAAGTTGTTTACAGTATATAAATTATGTTAATTAAGCAAAACAAATTGAATAAGCAAAACAACACAGGTTTAATATTTTTGTAATTTTTCAGGTCATATAGTGCTTTCCTGTAGAGTATTACGTTAGCAGAGTTGGATTCTTAGGGAACATAAATACTGACTAAATGTATGCTTTGGATAAAAGCATCTACCAAATGCGTAAATGTAATGTAAATGTTGTAATGAAAAGCTGTAAATGTTCCTAAATCTGCAACACAAGAAATGCCTGTACCACAAAGTTGTGGTAGTTAAACTGCACCACAAAGTTAAAAATTACAGTTAGGGGTTTTTGAAAAATCTTTTGGGTTACATCTTTTGTAGCTTGGTACAAAGGTTTAGCCTGTTCTGACTGTTCTGGTACCAGTTAATTAGTTTTAAAAGCTACAGCACACTAACAGCTGTCCTGTAGCTGAAATGTAAAATCCCACAGATGTCTATTGATAATAACTGGTCAGGACAGTTTTATAGCCTGTTCTAGTAATGGTTATATTGACATATATACCAACAATGTCTATATTTGTAACAGCAACAGTCTACAAACAACAGAAATATATCTGAGATGTTTATTGTCTACATATAGTTACAGACTCACGTATCTGTGTTGTGATGTCCTCTCTTGATTTCTGCATCATCTTCATTTGTTCTTCTGCTCTGTTTTCCTCTGCTCTCCTTCTTTCCTCTGCTTCCATTAAAACTTTTCTGTCGATTTCAAAATGGCAGCCATTGTTTTCTGTCACCGTTTCCTCTATCTTCTCCAGCAGATGTTTGATCTGAGTGTCATCACTCCTGTTCTGATTGTTGAGAACATGATATCTGTTCCCACATTTCTCCACCAGCCACTGGAGATCTTCCCTTTCACTCTCAATGTACTGCTCTATAGACGCATCTCCCAGAAAGTCCCCAAAGGTAAAAAGCACTATAATGTGACTCCAGACTTTGTCACCAAGAAACTCCACATACCCCTGCAACACTTTTCTGTCATTCCCAGTAAATCTATTTTCCACACTCATGACTATTAGTATGACTTGTGGTCCTGGAGAACTCTGAGACATACTGAGCAAAATCTCCTGTTTCAGTAATTCAGGGCTTTCTTCTACAGGTTCATTCCACCACCATCCTGGAGCTTCTACCACAGTGATGTGTCTGTCTGCTACTTTTCTCTGTTTCTTCACACATTGAGCAGTTCTCTTTAAGTCAAACTCTTCTCTGCCCAAGATGGTGTTTCCTGCTGAACTCTTCCCTGCTCCTCTAAACCCCATTAACACAATCCTCAGCTCTAAAAGATGGGAGTCACCTGCAAGATTGTGAACATTAATTATCTGCTTTTTATCATATTGCAATAAAAAAACTTAAATGAAAATAAGTTTCATAATAACCAATACTAACTCCTAATAATAAACAAAGTATTTGGGGTTCAGCAATAACAAATTTAGTATTATGTGTATTACTGGTTTTCCTTTTATTACAAACATCATTGTGTTTATTATCATTGTGAATTTCCGTTGAAGACTGTTGAATAAGAACAGTTGCAAGAAAATGTATGTAAACCCTTGGATTTTACATGAAACTTAGTTAGTGTCATTGTCACAATGTCCCGACCACCGTATAACAATTAGGTGACATTTTAGCGCCACCTATTGGTCAAAAGTTATACATAATTTTATATTGTCATAAGTTTTAACATGTATTTTTTAAACCACTTTTCTTAAATTCATCATCAGAGATGTCCAGAAATAGTTCCCTTTCTGCTGCTGATAGGCTTGATTTCATAACTGTTGGTCTTGTATCTGTCATTAGGGGTCAATTATTGATTCATCCTGATTTAAATGCCATTTAATGTCAATTTTCATCATGAAAATTTCTCTGCATTTTGATGCATACCAAAACCTCCTACAGCGTTTGTACAATTTGCATGAAATTTGGTATGTAGCATCTAGAGACACTCACAACAAAAAGTTACGGAATGTGTAAAGATAGCCCTTACTGTTCTTGTACACTGCATCTATTAGTTATATGGCAAATACACAAAAAAGGATTTGAGTTACGCAATTGATATAAAATGTGCTTTGTATTATGGCTTTATCTTTACAAAACGTTTGTGTGTTGACATGAGTCTTTGTAATGTTAATGTCAACATCCTGACAACCTCAAAAATTTGTTGACAGCACCACCTTTTGATCAAAAGTTATATACACACACACACACACACACACACACACACACACACACACACACACACACACACACACACACACACACACACACACACATATATATATATATACACACATTTTATTGTGTTGTAAGGGGTTTTCTCATTTTCTATAACTGTTTTTTCTAATATTATTATCAGAGATGTCCACAAATATTTCTCTTACTGCTGTTGATGGGCTTGACCCCATAATTGCTGTTTGCAGTTATGTTTCTTCTTTGTTGACACACTGATAGAAGGCAGTCTGAAATGTTACTATAGCAACTTTGGTGTCTCTATCTCAGACTCAGTAGCACCACCAACAGCTCAAAGTTTCACTTATGTTTAGCTCATAAAATGTGACTATTAAGTCCTAGATACAAAGGTCTTATCTCATCTGATTCTGTGGCTCATGACGATTCAAATGGATCTCATGCCATCATTTCTCACATCCAGTGACGTGTTTTTGCACATGTGAAGTTCATGTGGATATGTGGATAAAAACACATGATCAGATGTGAAATGTGTGGTTCTGGAACATTTTTGTGTAAATCCCATGTAAATACCCATAGGAAATCTATGTGAAACGTGGTGAAATATATGTGTCTTCTGTAAGTGCAGAGATATGAAAAATAGTTAATTTTGCTCATAACTTCTCAGTAGTTTTATCAGAAATCAATGAAACTGGTCTAATTAGATTCAGTGCGACATGTCAGCCAATAGCATCGGCCATTTTTAATTTTGTCAGAAATGCAGTAGCTTACATATGCAAACACATACTGTCACAAAACTTGGTCTGGCCCATTGAGACCATGCCCTGAGAGCATGTGTAATGTTTGAGGCTGGTGTCCCAGTGGTCAAAAATATACCAACATTTTTCAAATTACTATAACATTTGTTTAATTTTCCATATTGCAATGACACTGCCTTGTATAGATTCTGTGGCCTATACTAAATTTGTCATAGTTATCTATACCTCCCGTCTGCCGCTTTGAATGACACCCCTTTTTAGAGTCTAGTGACATGGACTATTTGTCATACCATGGACAGATGAACATCAAGGCATTTAGGCTACAAATATCAAGGTTAAAAATATCATTGTAACCTTTTCCAGTTATATTCAAGTTAATTTTCTGAGTAGAAATGTGATTTTTCCATTACCATGCATGGCACAGATTATGTAATGCTTCTTGTAAAAAGCACACTTAAAGTTTGTAGTATTTTATATTGGGCAGGGTGACTATGACCAACATCTCAATTCTTGTCTTATTGATTTGACTCTAGGTGAGCTTGACTCCTGACTTCTGACTCCAATCAGCTTTTGGGACATCAGTAGAGATTTACATACTTTTTCCACCTTACACCATGAATGTTTACACAGTGTTAAATAAAGACATAATAACACATCGTTTGTGTGTATATACTGCTATAAACTGATCTACATAGTTAAACACTTTTTTATGGTTTTAAACCCCAACTTAATAAATTAATTAAATATATCTATACTGTTTAAAGTTTCAAATAATTTTATTGTTGATAAATTGATTCATGATTCACTCACACATCTGTGATCTGATGTTTTCTCTCCATTTCTGCATCTTCTTAATTCGTCTTTCTGCTCCCTTCTCTTCTGCTCTCCTTCTCTCCTCCACCTCCTGTAAAATCTTTCTTTCCATTTCGAAATGGCAACCATTGTTTCCTGCTACTGTCTCCTCTATCTTCTCCAGCAGATCTTTGATCTGAGTGTCATCACTCCTGTTCTGATTGTTGAGAACATGATATCTGTTCCCACATTTCTCCACCAGCCACTGGAGATCTTCCCCTTCACTCTCAATGTGCTGCTCTATAGATGCATCTCCTAGAAAGTCCCCAAAGGTAAAAAGCACTATAATGTGTCTCCAGACTTTCTCACCAAGAAGCTCCACATACCCCTGCAACACTTCTCTCTCATTTTCAGTAAATCCAGTATCTAGACGTATAACCAGTAGAATGATGTGAGGTCCTGGAGGACACAGAGACACACTGAGTGAAATCTCCTGTTTCAGTAACTCAGAGCTCTGATTTACAGGTTCATTCCACCACCATCCTGGAGCTTCTACCACAGTGATGTGTCTGTCTGCTACTTCTCTTTGTCTCTTTACACATTGAGCAGTTATCTTCAAGTCAAACTCTTCTCTGCCCAGGATGATGTTTCCTGCTGAACTCTTTCCTGCTGCTTTGTACCCCATTAACACAATCCTCAGCTCTGGGTGATGGCAGAGATCACCTGCAAGAAAAAAAATTCACAAATTAGAGAAATCGTACCCCCACAATAAAATTCCTTGCTTGCCCTCATGTTAAACCAAACTTGATAGTATGATTGTTTTAGTCAAAGGAAATCAAAATAATACATTTAGCATAATGTCCAAACTGTTATTTTTTCATGAAATGAAAGTAGATGGAGATTGTTGCTGACAAACTGCATATAGGAACATAACAGTACTGTATAAGACTAAGTACTTTAAGTAGTAGTGTTGTATGGTATACTGATATAAGAAAGGTACTGCAATATCCTGCTGTTAAAAATGGTACTATTCCTTATTTAAGTAGTACAGACACTTACTAAGTAATTAGTACAGATACTAAGAATGACAGTATGTTAATAGAAGCCATATTTCCTGTTTTGCATTAATGTTTGTACAACAGGGCTGTTTGTGTATTTAGTGCTCCCTGCAGGCACATTGGGCACATCAAACTTTCCTCTCATATGCAAGTGTGGGTCATTGCAGGTTGGTGTAATGGGGGCGTGTCAAAACATAGGGGCCGTACCAAATGGTTTCTCATTGATCAAAGGTGCCTCTTGCTGGCAACTGCGTTGGCCAACCAGCTTTAACAATACAGATATGTAATTTTGTTTCAAATGGAAGAAGATGGTGGTAAGATGTGGTGACATATTTTTGCTGAATTGCTTAATCAATTAACAGAAGGTTACTAAACAGTTCTTACTCATATAGAAGTAGCAGTGCACCATTTAATAATTCTTTGAATTTTTATTCCCAGAAATTTAATCCACAGATTTTTAATAAAATCGTTCTCCTCAGACAAAACATTCACTTTTTTGTTTACATGTACTTGCAGTAAATTAGAAAATACATACACTAATATGTAAATATAACGTACAAACCTGATTCCAAAAAAGTTGGGACACTACAAATTGTGAATAAAAAAGGAATGCAATAATTTACAAATCTCATAAACTTATATTTTATTCACAATAGAATATAGATAACATATCAAATGTTGAAAGTGAGACATTTTGAAATGTCATGCCAAATATTGGCTCATTTTGGATTTCATAAGAGCTACATATATAAGAAGTTGGGACAGGTAGCAATAAGAGGCTGAGAAAATTTAATATACATATAAGGAAAACCTGGAGGACCAATTTGCAACTTATTAGGTCAATTGGCAACATGATTGGGTATAAAAAGAGCCTCTCAGAGTGGCAGTGTCTCTCAGAAGTCAAGATGGGCAGGAAGGGATCATCAATTCCCTCAATGCGGCGGCTTCAAGAAATAGTGGAGCAATATCAGAAAGGAGTTTCTCAGAGAAAAATTGCAAAGAGTTTGAAGTTATCATCATCTACAGTGCATAATATCATCCAAAGATTCAGAGAACCTGGAACAATCTCTGTGCATCAAGGCCAGAAAACCATACTTGATGCCTGTGATCTTCGGGCCCTTAGACGGCACTGTATCACATACAAAAATGCTACTGTAATGGAAATCACAACATGGGCTCAGGAATACTTCAAGAAAACATTGCTGGTGAACACAATCCATCGTGCCATTTGCCGTTGCCAGCTAAAACTATAGAAAAAGAAAAAAAGAAGCCATATCTAAACATGATCCAGAAGTGCAGGCGTTTTCTCTGGGCCAAGGCTCATTTAAAATGGACTGTGGCAAAGTGGAAAACTGTTCTGTGGTCAGACAAAAGTTCTTTTTGGAAAACTGGGATGCCATGTCATCCGGACTAAAGAGGACAAGGACAACCCAAGTTGTTATCAGCGCTCAGTTCAGAAGCCTGCATCTCTGATGGTATAGGGTTGCATGAGTGCGTGTGGCATGGGCAGCTTACACATCTGGAAAGGCACCATCAATGCTGAAAGGTATATCCAAGTTCTAGAACAACATATGCTCCCATCCAGACGTCGTCTCTTTCAGGGAAGACCTTGCATTTTCCAACATGACAATGCCAGACCATAATAAAGGGGCAGATGCGACAAAGAAGACTTAAGACAGTTGAGCAACTAGAAGCCTGTATTAGACAAGAATGGGACGACATTCCTATTCCTAAACTTGAGCAACTTGTCTCCTCAGTACCCAGACATTTGCAGACTGTTATAAAAAGAGGGGATTTCACACAGTGGTAAACATGGCCTTGTCCCAACTTTTTTGAGATGTGTTGATGCCATGAAATTTAAAATCAACTTATTTTACATTTTTGATAATGTAAAATCAAAATGATACATTATCTCAGTTTAAACATTTGATATGTCATCTATGTTGCATTCTAAATAAAATATTGAAGTTTGAAACTTTCACATCACTGCATTCTGTTTTTATTCACAATTTGTACAGCGTCCCAACTTTTTTGGAATCGGGTTTGTAAATAGTATACAATATTGTAAATATAAAATTGTAGATTCACAATAAAACAAAATTAACACAACCCTGTTTCTTTTTGGTTTCATTTTAAAATATGAATATGTGGATCAGGCACATGTGCCTACTTTGATGTACAACCCCAAATCAGAAAAAGTTGGGACAGTACGGAAAACACAAATAAAAAAAGAAAGTAGTGATTTCTAAATTTACTTTGAATTTACTTTGAAAAAAACAAAATTCCTATTTTGGTTCTTGCAACACATTTCAAAAAAAGTTGGAACAGGAGAAATTTAGGGCTAATAATCAGGTAAATTGGTTAAATAATGATGTGATTTGAAACAGGTGATGTCAACAGGTGATTGTAATTATTATTTGGTACAAACACAGCATCCAAGAAAGGTCTGGTCCTTTAGGAGCAAAGATGGGCCGAGGATCGCCAGTTTGCCAACAAATACGTGACAAAATTATTGAAATGTTTAAAAACAATGTTCCTCAAAGAAGATATAAGACATTTGCTTATTACAACTTCAACAGTGCATAACATAATTAAAAGATTCAAGGAATGTGGAGGAATTTCAGTGCGTAAAGGACAAGGGCGCAAGCCTAAGCTGAACAACCGTGCTCTCCGATCCCTCAGGCGGCACTGCATCAAGAATCGTCATTCATCTATAAGCAATATCACCACATGGGCTCAGGACTACTTTGGCAAACCTTTGTCAAGTACCACAATATGTAGTTACATCCACAAATGCCAGTTAAAACTGTACTGTGCCAAAAGGAAGCCCTATGTTAACAGTGTCCAGAAGCGCCGTCGACTTCTCTGGGCTCTGAGGCATCTGGGATGGACCATCACACAGTGGAAACGTGTACTGTGGTCAGATGAATCAGTATTTCGGGTATTTTTTGGGAGAAATGCATGCCGTGTGCTCCGGACCAAAGAAGAAAAGGATCATCCAGACTGTTACCAGCAACAAGTCCAAAAGCCAGGGTCTGTCATGGTATGGGGTTGTGTCAGTGCCCTTGGTAAAGGTAACTTGCACTTCTGTGATGGCACCATTAATGCTGAAAAGTACATAGAGATTTTGGAGTCCCGACCTGTCTCTAATAGAGAATGTGTGTCGCATTTTGAAACACAAAATGCGACAACGAAGACCCCGTACTGTTGCCCACCTTAAGACTTGTTTGCAGCAAGAATGGGACAAAATTACACCTGAAACACTTCTTCACTTGGTGTCTTCAGTCCCTAAATGTCTTTTAAGTGTTGTGAAAAGGAATGGCAACATTACAAAGTGGTAAATGCTTCACTGTTCCAACTTTTTTTGAAGTGTGTTGCAAGACCCAAAATAAGAATTTTGTTTTTTGAAGAAAAAACGATAAAATCATGAGGAACACATTAAATAATATGCTGTTGTATTGTCTCCAATGAAATACAAGTCAAAGTAAATTTAGAAATCACTACTTTCTTTATTTGTGTTTTCCATACTGTCAACTTTTTCTGATTTGGGGTTGTAATAATTAAGCATGATATAAAACATTTTATGAAAGTATAAGAAATTTGTGCAATAGGGAATAAAGTCAACATTTCTGCAAAAAGTACAAAGGCTGTGATCCAGAACAATGTTAAAGTGAAAAAATATAGGGTGAATTTGTGTTGATTGGAACACGCTCTGACATTATCAACTTGAACGCACCCCCTTTATACATATAAAATTAGAAACTTTGACCTTAGCCAAAACGATTTGCCTGTGAACAAATATTAGATTCATATTAGATTCAAATATTAGATTTTTTGTTTAACCACATCATCATAACAAAACATCATTATTTGCTGGAAATCTCAGTTTCCACTCCATCATAGCTCTTAAACCCATTCATATTTTACATGTTCTAACTTGAGGTGAAACTTAAATTAAGAACACAATGGTACTGAGCCAAAACAAAACAGAAACAGTGCAAAAAACAATGAAATCAATGCTTCATTTGCACTGGCACATTTTCATTTTAAAAACTCAAAACCGCATAACTTTTGCTATGGTCACTGTCATCACAACGTCACATGCATCAGAGGGAAACTCTAGTAAGTTGTTAAAGTTGTAAAAATTACTCACTCATCTGTGATGTGTTGCCCTCTTTTGATTTCTGCATCATCTTCATTTGTTCTTCTCCTGCCCTTCGTTTCTCTTCCGTCTCCTTTAAAAACTTCTCTGTATCAAAATGGCAGCCATTGTTTCTTCCCACTGTCTCCTCTATCTTCTCCAGCAGATGTTTGATCTGAGTGTCATCACTCCTGTTCTGATTGTTGAGAACATGATATCTGTTCCCACATTTCTTCACCAGCCACTGGAGATCTTCCCCTTTCCTCTTAATGTGCTGCTCTATAGTTTTATCTCCTAGAAAGTCTCCATGAGTGAAGAGCACTATAGTGTGTCTCCAGACATTCTCACTAAGAAGCTCCACATACCCCTGCAACTCTTTTCTGTTTTTCTCTTTAAATCCAGTATCCAGACGTATAACCAATAGAACGATGTGAGGTCCTGGAGGACACAGTGACACACTTTGCAAAATCTCCTGTTTCAGTAAGTCAGGACTCTTTTCTACAGGTTCATTCCACCACCATCCTGGAGCTTCAACAACAGTGATGTTTCTGTCTGCTATCTTTCTCTCTTTCTTCACACAATGAGCAGTTATCTTCAAACCAAACTCTTCTATGCCCAGGATGGTGTTTCCTGCTGAACTCTTCCCTGCTCCTCTAAACCCCATTAACACAATCCTCACCTGTGAGAGACAGCGGGAGTTACCTGAAAGAAAATAAGAGTTTTGCTGTCACACTCCAAATGTGAGATAAATAAAACTGTTTCAAGGTAAATGTTTCAAGGTCTTCTGGGCTGGGCCAACGTATTTAATAAGGTAAATTAAAATGTGTTTTTGTTATCTGCATTCAACTATGCAATATATAATGATGTACACTGCTGATAGGCATATGTGTCACTTCGTCTCTTTAAACTGTTATGTTAGATTTTAGGTTATATTCTGCTTTTTCACTTGTTACAAACAGTAAAGTTACTGAAATCTTACTATCTGCTCAGTAGTGACCGAAGTCAATATCCACAGAGCAAATGAAGGTCATGAACGTGCAGGGGGGGTGGAGGGTGCTTGAGCACTTGCCTTTTTGCCCCTTGATGCTCAAAGTGCCCTTTTGTCAAGGCAATTTTTTTTTGCAATTAAATGTCCTTTTGTGAAGGCTTGCCCAATCTAACTATTACTATTAATTTAATGATTAATAATTTAGCCGTAAATAAAATCACCCACATGATAATCTTTCACCTGACGACCCCATCCGGGACGATCTCTCACGCTCAGTCACCACTTCAATATCATCCGCACCGCGGCTGCAGGTGGAGTGGTGTACTTGTTGACTTATCATTATCATTATTTTTAAAGAACAACATGAAGAGAACATACACAGCTTTTGTTTTAATCGTTGTGTTTAGTCTGCAGCTAACGCTACTTCTACACATAGCAGCACCATAAACAAAGGTGCATGTTCACTTCGTTCATGCTGTTTGAGGAAGAAAAGAAATAATTTTTTTTTTTAACTTTTAAACTTAAAATGGTCTTTTCTGCTCTGTGTTTCTTTTTCAAAATTGCATCACGGCATTTGCTGCTGTATCAATACAGAAGCATCCGCATCAATATGGGTATCAGCAAGGAATGCGTCACGATTCATTGCTGGTGTGATATTTTGAGCACAGCCCTATTTAAAACCTTGTTTCATGTGCCCCTTTTATATTTTGAGAACCTGCCCCTCCAAAGGTCTCTGCATGGCCCTGATGAAGATTAAGATTAGTGTACATGTTAACCAGCCCTATTTCTTAGATTATCTTGCATTTAAAAATATTTTATGAACAAGGAACAGAGATAGCCTATTAGTGTGAATCTGACTTAGGCGGGGAGAGCTATCACCGGCTCCACACCTCATCACCCAAAGCCGTAATGCAGCCACAGGATTAACAGCGATGCACTCACTGTAACAACTGTGTAAATGCCAGCATGAACCTGTGCCACTGACTAACATGGGCACACACCACTACTTTAATATAGTGGTATAAACTCTGCCCACCTATAAAACCTAGCTAAACATACACAAAGTTAAGCAGAGTCAAAGCAGCTAAACTGCTGCAAGTAGTAACAGGGTTTGACTTTGAAGATTAGTTGCATTTCAATTAGAACAAAAGTATTCTTGTCCTACAGAAAGGATATATATGTTTAGCCAGAACTTGATGAATTAAAAACCTATTGGTGTATTTGAATCGGGCACACAATCTTATTTATGAGCACACATGAATGACATCACAACGTCACATGCACCAGAGGGAAACTCTAGTAAGTTGTTAAAGTTGTAAAAATTACTCACTCATCTGTGATGTGTTGCCCTCTTTTGATTTCTGCATCATCTTCATTTGTTCTTCTCCTGCCCTTCGTTTCTCTTCCGTCTCCTTTAAAAACTTCTCTGTATCAAAATGGCAGCCATTGTTTCTTCCCACTGTCTCCTCTATCTTCTCCAGCAGATGTTTGATCTGAGTGTCATCACTCCTGTTCTGATTGTTGAGAACATGATATCTGTTCCCACATTTCTTCACCAGCCACTGGAGATCTTCCCCTTTCCTCTTAATGTGCTGCTCTATAGTTTTATCTCCTAGAAAGTCTCCATGAGTGAAGAGCACTATAGTGTGTCTCCAGACATTCTCACTAAGAAGCTCCACATACCCCTGCAACTCTTTTCTGTTTTTCTCTTTAAATCCAGTATCCAGACGTATAACCAATAGAACGATGTGAGGTCCTGGAGGACACAGTGACACACTTTGCAAAATCTCCTGTTTCAGTAAGTCAGGACTCTTTTCTACAGGTTCATTCCACCACCATCCTGGAGCTTCAACAACAGTGATGTTTCTGTCTGCTATCTTTCTCTCTTTCTTCACACAATGAGCAGTTATCTTCAAACCAAACTCTTCTATGCCCAGGATGGTGTTTCCTGCTGAACTCTTCCCTGCTCCTCTAAACCCCATTAACACAATCCTCACCTGTGAGAGACAGCGGGAGTTACCTGAAAGAAAATAAGAGTTTTGCTGTCACACTCCAAATGTGAGATAAATAAAACTGTTTCAAGGTAAATGTTTCAAGGTCTTCTGGGCTGGGCCAACGTATTTAATAAGGTAAATTAAAATGTGTTTTTGTTATCTGCATTCAACTATGCAATATATAATGATGTACACTGCTGATAGGCATATGTGTCACTTCGTCTCTTTAAACTGTTATGTTAGATTTTAGGTTATATTCTGCTTTTTCACTTGTTACAAACAGTAAAGTTACTGAAATCTTACTATCTGCTCAGTAGTGACCGAAGTCAATATCCACAGAGCAAATGAAGGTCATGAACGTGCAGGGGGGTGGAGGGTGCTTGAGCACTTGCCTTTTTGCCCCTTGATGCTCAAAGTGCCCTTTTGTCAAGGCAATTTTTTTTGCAATTAAATGTCCTTTTGTGAAGGCTTGCCCAATCTAACTATTACTAAATTTAATGATTAATAATTTAGCCGTAAATAAAATCACCCACATGATAATCTTTCACCTGACGACCCCATCCGGGACGATCTCTCACGCTCAGTCACCACTTCAATATCATCCGCACCGCGCTGCAGGTGGAGTGGTGTACTTGTTGACTTATCATTATCATTATTTTTAAAGAACAACATGAAGAGAACATACACAGCTTTTGTTTTAATCGTTGTGTTTAGTCTGCAGCTAACGCTACTTCTACACATAGCAGCACCATAAACAAAGGTGCATGTTCACTTCGTTCATGCTGTTTGAGGAAGAAAAGAAATAATTTTTTTTTTAACTTTTAAACTTAAAATGGTCTTTTCTGCTCTGTGTTTCTTTTTCAAAATTGCATCACGGCATTTGCTGCTGTATCAATACAGAAGCATCCGCATCAATATGGGTATCAGCAAGGAATGCGTCACGATTCATTGCTGGTGTGATATTTTGAGCACAGCCCTATTTAAAACCTTGTTTCATGTGCCCCTTTTATATTTTGAGAACCTGCCCCTCCAAAGGTCTCTGCATGGCCCTGATGAAGATTAAGATTAGTGTACATGTTAACCAGCCCTATTTCTTAGATTATCTTGCATTTAAAAATATTTTATGAACAAGGAACAGAGATAGCCTATTAGTGTGAATCTGACTTAGGCGGGAGAGCTATCACCGGCTCCACACCTCATCACCCAAAGCCGTAATGCAGCCACAGGATTAACAGCGATGCACTCACTGTAACAACTGTGTAAATGCCAGCATGAACCTGTGCCACTGACTAACATGGGCACACACCACTACTTTAATATAGTGGTATAAACTCTGCCCACCTATAAAACCTAGCTAAACATACACAAAGTTAAGCAGAGTCAAAGCAGCTAAACTGCTGCAAGTAGTAACAGGGTTTGACTTTGAAGATTAGTTGCATTTCAATTAGAACAAAAGTATTCTTGTCCTACAGAAAGGATATATATGTTTAGCCAGAACTTGATGAATTAAAAACCTATTGGTGTATTCGAATCGGGCACACAATCTTATTTATGAGCACACATGAATGACATCACAACGTCACATGCACCAGAGGGAAACTCTAGTAAGTTGTTAAAGTTGTAAAAATTACTCACTCATCTGTGATGTGTTGCCCTCTTTTGATTTCTGCATCATCTTCATTTGTTCTTCTCCTGCCCTTCGTTTCTCTTCCGTCTCCTTTAAAAACTTCTCTGTATCAAAATGGCAGCCATTGTTTCTTCCCACTGTCTCCTCTATCTTCTCCAGCAGATGTTTGATCTGAGTGTCATCACTCCTGTTCTGATTGTTGAGAACATGATATCTGTTCCCACATTTCTTCACCAGCCACTGGAGATCTTCCCCTTTCCTCTTAATGTGCTGCTCTATAGTTTTATCTCCTAGAAAGTCTCCATGAGTGAAGAGCACTATAGTGTGTCTCCAGACATTCTCACTAAGAAGCTCCACATACCCCTGCAACTCTTTTCTGTTTTTCTCTTTAAATCCAGTATCCAGACGTATAACCAATAGAACGATGTGAGGTCCTGGAGGACACAGTGACACACTTTGCAAAATCTCCTGTTTCAGTAAGTCAGGACTCTTTTCTACAGGTTCATTCCACCACCATCCTGGAGCTTCAACAACAGTGATGTTTCTGTCTGCTATCTTTCTCTCTTTCTTCACACAATGAGCAGTTATCTTCAAACCAAACTCTTCTATGCCCAGGATGGTGTTTCCTGCTGAACTCTTCCCTGCTCCTCTAAACCCCATTAACACAATCCTCACTTGTGAGAGACAGCGGGAGTTACCTGAAAGAAAATAAGAGTTTTGCTGTCACACTCCAAATGTGAGATAAATAAAACTGTTTCAAGGTAAATGTTTCAAGGTCTTCTGGGCTGGGCCAACGTATTTAATAAGGTAAATTAAAATGTGTTTTTGTTATCTGCATTCAACTATGCAATATATAATGATGTACACTGCTGATAGGCATATGTGTCACTTCGTCTCTTTAAACTGTTATGTTAGATTTTAGGTTATATTCTGCTTTTTCACTTGTTACAAACAGTAAAGTTACTGAAATCTTACTATCTGCTCAGTAGTGACCGAAGTCAATATCCACAGAGCAAATGAAGGTCATGAACGTGCAGGGGGGGTGGAGGGTGCTTGAGCACTTGCCTTTTTGCCCCTTGATGCTCAAAGTGCCCTTTTGTCAAGGCAATTTTTTTTTGCAATTAAATGTCCTTTTGTGAAGGCTTGCCCAATCTAACTATTACTAAATTTAATGATTAATAATTTAGCCGTAAATAAAATCACCCACATGATAATCTTTCACCTGACGACCCCATCCGGGACGATCTCTCACGCTCAGTCACCACTTCAATATCATCCGCACCGCGGCTGCAGGTGGAGTGGTGTACTTGTTGACTTATCATTATCATTATTTTTAAAGAACAACATGAAGAGAACATACACAGCTTTTGTTTTAATCGTTGTGTTTAGTCTGCAGCTAACGCTACTTCTACACATAGCAGCACCATAAACAAGGTGCATGTTCACTTCGTTCATGCTGTTTGAGGAAGAAAAGAAATAATTTTTTTTTTAACTTTTAAACTTAAAATGGTCTTTTCTGCTCTGTGTTTCTTTTTCAAAATTGCATCACGGCATTTGCTGCTGTATCAATACAGAAGCATCCGCATCAATATGGGTATCAGCAAGGAATGCGTCACGATTCATTGCTGGTGTGATATTTTGAGCACAGCCCTATTTAAAACCTTGTTTCATGTGCCCCTTTTATATTTTGAGAACCTGCCCCTCCAAAGGTCTCTGCATGGCCCTGATGAAGATTAAGATTAGTGTACATGTTAACCAGCCCTATTTCTTAGATTATCTTGCATTTAAAAATATTTTATGAACAAGGAACAGAGATAGCCTATTAGTGTGAATCTGACTTAGGCGGGGAGAGCTATCACCGGCTCCACACCTCATCACCCAAAGCCGTAATGCAGCCACAGGATTAACAGCGATGCACTCACTGTAACAACTGTGTAAATGCCAGCATGAACCTGTGCCACTGACTAACATGGGCACACACCACTACTTTAATATAGTGGTATAAACTCTGCCCACCTATAAAACCTAGCTAAACATACACAAAGTTAAGCAGAGTCAAAGCAGCTAAACTGCTGCAAGTAGTAACAGGGTTTGACTTTGAAGATTAGTTGCATTTCAATTAGAACAAAAGTATTCTTGTCCTACAGAAAGGATATATATGTTTAGCCAGAACTTGATGAATTAAAAACCTATTGGTGTATTGAATCGGGCACACAATCTTATTTATGAGCACACATGAATGACATCACAACGTCACATGCACCAGAGGGAAACTCTAGTAAGTTGTTAAAGTTGTAAAAATTACTCACTCATCTGTGATGTGTTGCCCTCTTTTGATTTCTGCATCATCTTCATTTGTTCTTCTCCTGCCCTTCGTTTCTCTTCCGTCTCCTTTAAAAACTTCTCTGTATCAAAATGGCAGCCATTGTTTCTTCCCACTGTCTCCTCTATCTTCTCCAGCAGATGTTTGATCTGAGTGTCATCACTCCTGTTCTGATTGTTGAGAACATGATATCTGTTCCCACATTTCTTCACCAGCCACTGGAGATCTTCCCCTTTCCTCTTAATGTGCTGCTCTATAGTTTTATCTCCTAGAAAGTCTCCATGAGTGAAGAGCACTATAGTGTGTCTCCAGACATTCTCACTAAGAAGCTCCACATACCCCTGCAACTCTTTTCTGTTTTTCTCTTTAAATCCAGTATCCAGACGTATAACCAATAGAACGATGTGAGGTCCTGGAGGACACAGTGACACACTTTGCAAAATCTCCTGTTTCAGTAAGTCAGGACTCTTTTCTACAGGTTCATTCCACCACCATCCTGGAGCTTCAACAACAGTGATGTTTCTGTCTGCTATCTTTCTCTCTTTCTTCACACAATGAGCAGTTATCTTCAAACCAAACTCTTCTATGCCCAGGATGGTGTTTCCTGCTGAACTCTTCCCTGCTCCTCTAAACCCCATTAACACAATCCTCACCTGTGAGAGACAGCGGGAGTTACCTGAAAGAAAATAAGAGTTTTGCTGTCACACTCCAAATGTGAGATAAATAAAACTGTTTCAAGGTAAATGTTTCAAGGTCTTCTGGGCTGGGCCAACGTATTTAATAAGGTAAATTAAAATGTGTTTTTGTTATCTGCATTCAACTATGCAATATATAATGATGTACACTGCTGATAGGCATATGTGTCACTTCGTCTCTTTAAACTGTTATGTTAGATTTTAGGTTATATTCTGCTTTTTCACTTGTTACAAACAGTAAAGTTACTGAAATCTTACTATCTGCTCAGTAGTGACCGAAGTCAATATCCACAGAGCAAATGAAGGTCATGAACGTGCAGGGGGGTGGAGGGTGCTTGAGCACTTGCCTTTTTGCCCCTTGATGCTCAAAGTGCCCTTTTGTCAAGGCAATTTTTTTTGCAATTAAATGTCCTTTTGTGAAGGCTTGCTCAATCTAACTATTACTAAATTTAATGATTAATAATTTAGCCGTAAATAAAATCACCCACATGATAATCTTTCACCTGACGACCCCATCCGGGACGATCTCTCACGCTCAGTCACCACTTCAATATCATCCGCACCGCGGCTGCAGGTGGAGTGGTGTACTTGTTGACTTATCATTATCATTATTTTTAAAGAACAACATGAAGAGAACATACACAGCTTTTGTTTTAATCGTTGTGTTTAGTCTGCAGCTAACGCTACTTCTACACATAGCAGCACCATAAACAAAGGTGCATGTTCACTTCGTTCATGCTGTTTGAGGAAGAAAAGAAATAATTTTTTTTTTAACTTTTAAACTTAAAATGGTCTTTTCTGCTCTGTGTTTCTTTTTCAAAATTGCATCACGGCATTTGCTGCTGTATCAATACAGAAGCATCCGCATCAATATGGGTATCAGCAAGGAATGCGTCACGATTCATTGCTGGTGTGATATTTTGAGCACAGCCCTATTTAAAACCTTGTTTCATGTGCCCCTTTTATATTTTGAGAACCTGCCCCTCCAAAGGTCTCTGCATGGCCCTGATGAAGATTAAGATTAGTGTACATGTTAACCAGCCCTATTTCTTAGATTATCTTGCATTTAAAAATATTTTATGAACAAGGAACAGAGATAGCCTATTAGTGTGAATCTGACTTAGGCGGGAGAGCTATCACCGGCTCCACACCTCATCACCCAAAGCCGTAATGCAGCCACAGGATTAACAGCGATGCACTCACTGTAACAACTGTGTAAATGCCAGCATGAACCTGTGCCACTGACTAACATGGGCACACACCACTACTTTAATATAGTGGTATAAACTCTGCCCACCTATAAAACCTAGCTAAACATACACAAAGTTAAGCAGAGTCAAAGCAGCTAAACTGCTGCAAGTAGTAACAGGGTTTGACTTTGAAGATTAGTTGCATTTCAATTAGAACAAAAGTATTCTTGTCCTACAGAAAGGATATATATGTTTAGCCAGAACTTGATGAATTAAAAACCTATTGGTGTATTCGAATCGGGCACACAATCTTATTTATGAGCACACATGAATGACATCACAACGTCACATGCACCAGAGGGAAACTCTAGTAAGTTGTTAAAGTTGTAAAAATTACTCACTCATCTGTGATGTGTTGCCCTCTTTTGATTTCTGCATCATCTTCATTTGTTCTTCTCCTGCCCTTCGTTTCTCTTCCGTCTCCTTTAAAAACTTCTCTGTATCAAAATGGCAGCCATTGTTTCTTCCCACTGTCTCCTCTATCTTCTCCAGCAGATGTTTGATCTGAGTGTCATCACTCCTGTTCTGATTGTTGAGAACATGATATCTGTTCCCACATTTCTTCACCAGCCACTGGAGATCTTCCCCTTTCCTCTTAATGTGCTGCTCTATAGTTTTATCTCCTAGAAAGTCTCCATGAGTGAAGAGCACTATAGTGTGTCTCCAGACATTCTCACTAAGAAGCTCCACATACCCCTGCAACTCTTTTCTGTTTTTCTCTTTAAATCCAGTATCCAGACGTATAACCAATAGAACGATGTGAGGTCCTGGAGGACACAGTGACACACTTTGCAAAATCTCCTGTTTCAGTAAGTCAGGACTCTTTTCTACAGGTTCATTCCACCACCATCCTGGAGCTTCAACAACAGTGATGTTTCTGTCTGCTATCTTTCTCTCTTTCTTCACACAATGAGCAGTTATCTTCAAACCAAACTCTTCTATGCCCAGGATGGTGTTTCCTGCTGAACTCTTCCCTGCTCCTCTAAACCCCATTAACACAATCCTCACCTGTGAGAGACAGCGGGAGTTACCTGAAAGAAAATAAGAGTTTTGCTGTCACACTCCAAATGTGAGATAAATAAAACTGTTTCAAGGTAAATGTTTCAAGGTCTTCTGGGCTGGGCCAACGTATTTAATAAGGTAAATTAAAATGTGTTTTTGTTATCTGCATTCAACTATGCAATATATAATGATGTACACTGCTGATAGGCATATGTGTCACTTCGTCTCTTTAAACTGTTATGTTAGATTTTAAGTTATATTCTGCTTTTTCACTTGTTACAAACAGTAAAGTTACTGAAATCTTACTATCTGCTCAGTAGTGACCGAAGTCAATATCCACAGAGCAAATGAAGGTCATGAACGTGCAGGGGGGGTGGAGGGTGCTTGAGCACTTGCCTTTTTGCCCCTTGATGCTCAAAGTGCCCTTTTGTCAAGGCAATTTTTTTTTGCAATTAAATGTCCTTTTGTGAAGGCTTGCTCAATCTAACTATTACTAAATTTAATGATTAATAATTTAGCCGTAAATAAAATCACCCACATGATAATCTTTCACCTGACGACCCCATCCGGGACGATCTCTCACGCTCAGTCACCACTTCAATATCGTCCGCACCGCGGCTGCAGGTGGAGTGGTGTACTTGTTGACTTATCATTATCATTATTTTTAAAGAACAACATGAAGAGAACATACACAGCTTTTGTTTTAATCGTTGTGTTTAGTCTGCAGCTAACGCTACTTCTACACATAGCAGCACCATAAACAAATGTGCATGTTCACTTCGTTCATGCTGTTTGAGGAAGAAAAGAAATAATTTTTTTTTTTAACTTTTAAACTTAAAATGGTCTTTTCTGCTCCGTGTTTCTTTTTCAAAATTGCATCGGTCTTAACCAGCCCTATGTCTTAGATTATCTTGCATTTAAAATTTTCTTTTTCATAATGAAGACAAATTGTCCACCAAGATGCAAAAATTACTCACTCATCTGTGACCTGTTGTCTTCTTTTAATTTCTGCATTATCTTCAGTTGGTCTTTTGCTCTCTCTTTCTCTGCTATCCTTATCTTTTCCATCTCCTGTAAAACCTTATTTGTATCGAAATGGCAGCCATTGTTTCTTCCCACTGTCTCCTCTATCTTCTCCAGCAGCTTCTTTACCTGAGTGTCATCACTCCTGTTTTGATTGTTGAGAACATGATATCTGTTCCCACATTTCTCCACAAGCCACCGGAGATCCTCCCCTTCACTCTTAATGTGCTGCTCTATGGATCTGTCTCCAAGAAGGTTTCCAAAGGTAAAGAGCACTATAGTGTGATTCCAGACGCTCTCACTCAGAAGCTCCACATACCCCTGCAACACGTCTCTGTTTTTCTCTCTAAATCTAGTGTCCACACGTATGACTACTAGTACAGCATGTGGACCTGGAGAACTCTGAGACAAACTAAGTAAAATTTCCTGTTTCAGTAACTTAGAGCTCTTTTCTACAGGTTCATTCCACCACCATCCTGGAGCTTCAACCACAGTGATGTGTCTGTCTGCTAATTTTCTCTCTCTCTTTATACACTGAGTAGTTTTATCGAAGCCAAACTCCTTTCTGCCCAAGATGGTGTTTGCTGCTGAACTTTTTCCAGATGTTCTATACCCCATTAACACAATCCTCATCTCTGAGAGATAGTGGGCATCACCTGCAAGATGATAACATTAAATATTAATCACATATTAAATAAACAGTACTTTTTCACTTTAATAATGGCAGTTTAATAATGCAGTACTGCTTGAGACTGCAGTAAAAATGTCAAATTAATTTTCCTACATATACGACATATGACTGAACTGCCACTCATTCTCCCAACACCATCATCAAATTCGCTGATGATACTGTAGACTATAGATGTTATATGCTCTACAAACAACACTAAACACCTCAAAAAACAAAAGAGCTCTTCCCTGACTTCAGGGAACAGTGCTGACCTGGCCCCACATCAATGAGAATGTGTAGAAAGGGTCTGCACAATAAAATTTCTGGGAGTGCACATATCTGATGACCTCTCTTAGACTGCAAACCCCTCAGCAAACTTGAAGAAGCACAGTAGCAGCTACACTTTCTGAGAGTGCTCAGAAGAAACAACCTAAAGGGTAAGCTTCTGGTTGCCTTTTACCGTTCCACCATCGAAAGCATGCATTTCGGTGTGGCACTCTGCCTTCTGGCAAGCAGTACAGACCCATATAAACAAAGATCACAGGAAAGTTGTTTTCCCAGCTGCTAACAGAACTATAAACTCACTATAAACATGTACTAAATGTGAAATGTCAAATGTACAATTTTTTACTTAGTCACTTTATTTACTTAAATGTATCTCAGGGAAGTACGTGAACTCCATTATCACACCTCATGCAAACTCATAATTTTTACTCATTACTTTTTTACCCTTAATCTGTATCTCTGTGCTTTTCTTCTATTATTTTTATTGTTATATAATGTTATTGTTTCATTGTTTGTTTTTGACACCAACAGGAGTGTTGAATGTATGTATTCTATATCACCTTTAAAAAATAACATAAAATAGCAAATCTGCGGCCTCATTTATAAAACGTGCGTGCACTCTGATTTGATTTTAGAGTGTACGTACGCTAAAATCCACGACAATGTTCATATATCTTTGACGTGGAAAAGTGCTTAGCGCCACGTCAGAGACTAGGTAGACGTACGCACTTTTCCTTGTGACAGAGTCAGAGTACTGCGGGTATTAGGAAATCTAAGCAATTCTTGCCGCTCGCGATTCTCAAGGCGGAGATCTAAAGCCACTCAGCTGCGCACAATTACAAGCTCCTTTGCGATATATAAATTTAACATTTAGAAGAAAAGCATACGCATGGTTTTTGTGCGTACGTTCATTTTATGAATCACAGGTTACATTTTAATCATTTTAGAATATTTTTATTTGAAAATATTTTCAGGTTTTAAGCTCCATAAGGACCACTGATATAAAGTTAATTCAACACCACCGTGCTTTATAGAATCAGATGTAAAATTCATATATAGAAAATATAACCATTTTTTGATACTACTTAAAGATACATTTCAGTTCTTAACACAATTCATTGATTACTAGGCTTATGCTTGTTTCATTCTTTCAATTGCTAGTGATTATTATTATATAACAAATAATACAAATATAGGATTAATAATAACAGCATAAAACACCCTTAGGTTAGAAGCAACAGAGACAATACTGCCGTAGATTCTATGAAATGTTGCTGAACAAAATCTTCTTGTTCTAAATTTTCTGAATTACTGTATTATTATTACTTGTTTCACAGAAATTATGTTTAGGCTCTGGGTAAATAAATGATTAATTTTTAAAAGCGAAGACCTACCAGAGCCCATTGTGTAAAATATCTTCGTGTAGAAGCTTTAAAACAAATCCATTAAGTTTGTACTTCCTTATTCCTAAATATAAAGCTGACACACCAGTTTCCTAAACTGACTGGGACTGTTGTCACAGTTCACAGTTCGGAGTTAAAACTAAGGTAAATCAGGTTCAGTGCAGTGCATTACCCCCCTCACCAAAACAAACCCCAAGCAACTTCTGCTATAAAACACACAAACAAATTCATCTGTAAAAAAGCCTTTTGGTTTAGAAGACTGTAGGTCAGTGCAATGACATGAAGGCACTCCCAACTGTATAGTTGTCCTACAGACAGGATAAACAGGTTTAGTCAGATTTTGAAGAATAAAAGATCTATTACTGCATTTAGATCAGGTTGGCATGTTTGTACTTACGATTTGAGCACACTTTCACCAGTGGGGGTAAATAAGTTGGAGGCATGCCAGTTAAAGCATAATTGAGTAAGCATAAAGTTTTCAATCCTAATATATTTCAGTTGTTACTATTTAACATTGCAACACAATTTATAATTATAAACAAAACTGTTTATTTTTTTATTGTCTAAAACACATCTAAACATGCATTAATTGGCCAGACCATATGTCTAATTCTTGCACTGAATTACATAAGATGTTTTTAAACACTGCAGTTTAATAGAGACATAAATAAGAGAAAGACAATGAATATGAGACCTATGCTGCCTTTATTTCTTCACAATTAGTTCTGAACTTTACTATTTATGTAATTCAGTATGACATAGGTTGCAGCATGGTTAAAGTTTTGTTATATGTTGTGGATATAATTTGCTGTGATGTAAAAGTTTTACATCAGAAACCCAGATGTATTAGCATGTATTGCTCTAAACAGTTTAACAAGTGGTGTTAGGCATGTAGCTCAAATGGTAGAACATTGCTTTAGCAGTGCAAAGGTTGTAGATTTGATTCTGAAAGTAAACACATGATATTGTATACGTCTTCCAAACAAATATTCCACTTTGTAATTATGACTCGTTTAAGTGAAATGTTTGTCAATTCAATTCACATTTATTTGTATAGCACTTTTACAATAGATATTGTTTCAAAGCTGCTGTACATTGCCAGAAAACTGTTGTAATGATTTAAGAATTGCAGATGTTAGTTGTTGTCAGCATCCTGGGGTCAGCATCCTCTCTACACATTGCTGGATCATTTGGAGTCATCTTAAGATGCTGGATCCATACTGGAGCAGGCATAATCTGACTGATAACTCGAGATAAAAAACACAAAACAGAGAGAGCCTTTGCATGCCATGACAGGTATTTCTGATGCACGTCCATTTCTTCAAATGGTTCAAATGTGTTGTAATTATCTTCAGTTCAGTCAACTTTATGAAAATAATCCATTTACAGTCTCAGTACCCCTAATTAATTTGACTAATATTCAACTTGATGAACGATAAAATCTGCAATAATACCATGTACTCAGTATTCTATGTGTTATACAGATTTTATCATTTACTGTTTTCTGTGTTTTTCTTTTCATTAAATGTAAAGCTGATGTGAAACAATGCAACATTGTAAAAAGGCTCTATATAAATACATTTGAATTGAATTGTAAGACACATTACTAAGACTCTTTATCAGAGCATCAAAAACACACAAAGGATGGTATCAGGATGGCAACACACTATCCGACCTGAAGCATATGCTTGATAAAAATCTTTCAGGTCCGTAAGAACTTCACAGATTGTTTCTGTAAAAATACTGCAGCCTGATTCTCCACTGGTGCTGACCAATAGCAGATCTGGGTTCTGGAATTCAAAAAAACTTCAGTCGGCTCCACCTGGCTGGTTTGCCATCCACCTTGATGGCCACAGTGACCACCAATCCACTATGCTCAAACACAATAGGCGGAGTGCCATTCCCACCACATGGTAGGTTATTCAAACATACTTACAGCCCACGGTATTAAAGATTATTCATGTCCATTATTAATAAAATTTTATTAAATGTTTCCTCAAAAAATAAACCATAGGTTTACCGTAGGTGTGACATAGCTATATACAAAAAAAGCTATTTAAAAAAATGAAAAACACACTAACAAAATTTATTGCTAGCAAACACATTGAATCTCTGATTTAATAATTTGCTGTTGTGGACTTAAAATGCAGCACATTGTTTTGTTCTCATCTGACAGATCCAGTCAAGCAGGACACTCCACCTCCTACCACTACCCCATGGGTGGCATCCTTGAACAATGAACACAAATGTGTGTGGTGACATCACTGCCCTCTACAGCAGTATCCCACCCCCTCATAATGCCTGGCAGCTCATACCAAGAAATCTAGTGGTAGTCTGCACAACAGCTCCTGCTGATAAACAAATTTTCCAACTTACTGTTAATCATCCTGCTTCCCTCTGCCACAGACTTCACATCCTGTAAAATAGAAAAAAATAAGATAATAGAAATATTAAAAGTTAATATGACATCATCACAATTCCCAAATGAACATGAGAGAGAATCAATGTGCCAGGTCCAGATTCTGTCAAACTATTTGTTCCCTGCCAGATTGAGTCCCCTTGAATATACACTGCAAACAGATACAAAGGCTATGTATTGAATAGCATACTACCATACTAACCAGAATAATAACCTTACTATTTCTGCAGTACATAGTGTGTATGTCGTGGAGAATTTTTTCAGTCTTGTGAAGAAGGCCCTTAAGTCAAAGGTTCTAGGTGCCAAACAATTTAAACTTTATTGGTCAAGACAACAAATCTGCAGATTAACATTGACTATTATTATTTAATATGACAATTAATTGTAATTAATTGTTATGATGCATGAGGGTTGAGCTGTGCATACGATGTATGTGTGTTAGCTCACATTGTTGTGTTGGGATATTTAAGATCATATTAGTGCTGCAGACCCAAATGCCTGGCAGAGACCCAGTGCAAATCTAAAGAAAAAGATAATTATGTAATAATGAACCTTAGATCATTATTCATTATTATGTAATAATGAATAATTAACCTTCCTATCCTTCCTAAGGTTCTCAATTTTTGCCTTTAGACCATCCTACCAGATGGCAGTATGCTAAACATGCAGTAATTATGACTTAATATGACTTAATAGAAAGTTTTCAGATGGTACAGTTGTTGTTTGGCTTTATTCACCTGAGCTTGTATGTATGCAGACTAGTTCAGGTTCTCAGAGATGTTTCTGAGGCTGCTCACCATGGGCGGATTGGCCATCTGGCAATTCTGGCAAATGCCAGAGGGGCCGGTCAGATTTGTTTTTTTTTAATATACATAAATGCATTGTTTTTACAGGCCAGCAGTTCGTGGGACGGGTTTTTACAGCTTGATTTTAATATGGTTATAATAATAATAATAATAATAAATAAGCATTTGGCCCAGTCGGCCAATCCCGAGTTGGACCGACCCGAATCCGATCAAAAGTTGCGCAGACATTCAGTCAAAATCAAGAACCGCTGAATATTTTAAAATGTCACAGCATCGTTAGAGAGTTAAAACGGATGAGAAGATGGACAATCAGACAAAAATATGTACAGTGTCAACAAAGAGAAACAAAGAGAATCCAACAGACAGTGACAACAAAGAACAACATACTGTAGAGAATGACAGTAACAGCAGACAAACAGCATAAACAGACAGCACACAGACTCTACAACATTCACAGATTATTTTTCATTTGTTTTTACTGTATGTGTAAATTTGTTATAAACGTGTGCTCTTTAAAAGTAGTAAGCATTGTTTGCCAGTCACATACATTAAATGTTTAAAAATCTGTTACATACTGTACTGTTTGCATTATTTCACCTGTTCACCTGCACATTCACTATTTTATCTGTACAGAAATAATGAATGTGCGTGTTCATGGGTGGGTCTGTGTCGGTGTAGTAATGTGGGCTGGTGTGGCTAAAGTGCCAAGGCTGAATTTTGGTCCCAGTCCGCCCCTGCTGCTCACCCTAGGCGAACTGGCCTACTTTCACTTTTTTTACTTTTTTTTTACCTTTCACTACCAATACCCCTTTTTACTTAAGACATACAAACCTAGTGTGGGGGGGTTGAAAGACCCTAGGCTCCAGAGAGTCTGGAGGCAAACTTCCCCTCCAGATTGCTATCAGCAACCTCTGATACCAGGACAGTTTATGACACCCTGCACAAGCTTCAAAAGAATTCCATGGGCACCACATGGAGTTCCAGTAAACCCAGGTGGCCCAAGAAAGGACACTTCTATCCAAAGAAAGATCTCTTTCTAACTTACAACTAAACAGTCCTAAACTGTATATTGTTGTATACATTCCCATGGTATTCTGGCTACAAAACTATGTATCTTTACTGTAACTCTGTAGACAGGTATGCAAGTTTGGATTGATGTGGCTCAGTCCATCTGAGACAGACTCTGGACATCACTTCAGCTAACTTTGTCGATCTCCGGATCTTGACAAACTCCATCACTTCTGAACCACTCAGGACTCTCTCTCCATGTGCATTTGGATTCGCGCTCTGCACTAGAGCTCAATGCAAGTATCCATTTTCTATACACATAGAATAGCTGCGCTAAGTTGTGCCCCTTTACTAAGGTGATTCTACTGGTGGTTCATTCAAAATGCTT
The DNA here is from genome assembly GCA_036877525.1 of Chromobotia macracanthus. NCBI lineage: Eukaryota > Metazoa > Chordata > Actinopteri > Cypriniformes > Botiidae > Chromobotia > Chromobotia macracanthus. Next base: position 33,760 of record JAZGTH010000628.1, read on the forward strand.
AGCTGATTTAACTTGTATGGGCTTAACATCCTCTCTCTCTCTCTCTCTCTCTCTCTCTCTCTCTCTCTCTCCTTGCTCTCCTTTGGTTATGTGTTTAATGTGTGTATGTTTATGTCTAGTTATATGTTACATGTTTCCCCTGTAGTGTAGTTTAATAAACACCCATATGTATTCACCCTTGATTGTTGCTGCACTTTATGCTCACAAATAAGGTCACTTAAACTGTGTTCGATCTTTGTACATGCTCTAAAGTCCTGTTAAAGCAGAGAAGCGTTGTTTTCAAGGCCAGACAAATAATGTTTCTTAGATTCAATAAGACCGCATATGCACTCGCTGGACGAATGCAAAAGCTGATTATTGGAATCATCCCTGCTGATCAGGTACTACAAAATATGAATATTTTGTAATTAATTATATGTATTTTCCTTTGAGTTTCATTCCACAAATGAAATGGTGTTTTAACAACACCGTTTCATTGATTTGACATTCGATTTGCTACATAATTGTGGTGCTGGTTCATGCTTATAATCTGGAGTCCCTAATTCTGCTGATCTTTGCTACATGCTCTACAAGAGTGTTAAATTAATGTTACATTGATTAGGAATTCCCCAAATCATTGATCCTGATTAATTATTAATAATTTTATTTTATTATAATCAAGTCAAGTCAAGTTGAGCTTTATTGTCATTCCGCTATATGTGGGGACATACAGTGGAACGAAATGTCGTGCCTCACAGGACCACGGTGCTACATAATAATAATAATAATAATGTTATATATATATATATACCCTTACACAGGGAATGGTGGAGAATATATAATATTAATTTTGAGTGAACTTGTTCATATATGACATAATTGAACAAGCTTCAGTATTAATTTGCCTTAAACACATTTTCGCTACAACAACCAAAGTGACCAATCAGAAGACCATGTTTACCACCCACTGTACTCAACAAACCCCCTGCATGCAACACAAATATTTCAGCCAATAGCCTGTTCTCTGTCAGCTCATCTGTGGGCTCAGGAATGCAAAAGGTCCCTTTAAGCAAGGAAATGGGCTTTGGGGCACAGCAATAAATGCCATTTAAAATTCAACCCTACAACATCCTTCATGATTTTTTTTTATTGAAACACTATTTTTTACAGCCCTTGACTAAATAATACATATAAATAATAATAAAATAATACATTGTGTAAATCTCATAATGTATCCCACTCTAGCCCTTTGTGTTCTGCAGCCATCAGCAGGGTGTTCATCGTGGTCCTGCTGCTACCTAGCTGCCTAATATTTACATAGTAAAAACATTTTTTTTTTTACTATTTTTGGTAAATACAGTTATGGTATCAGATGCTAATACAATGGTTCACCATTCTCATATAACTAAGTATTTACATGGAGGTTGACTGATACAAAAATACTTTCCTTTATTGATAAATGCTTTAACAGAACTTTTACAGAAACACATTTTAAGAATGCTGCAGACAGACAGATATTAATACATAATAGACTCACCTCTCTGGAAAGCATAAACATTATATTTATGTTGATGTGAGCACAATGACTGTCAAGTTTAAAAATGCTTTATCAGCCATATTGATGTTTTAATGCCATGTCTATTTATTATTTTGAAACCACTGAACTATTATTAGTCAAATGAAAGCTTCTAGAATTGCTTCTCCAGTTCTTTGCATCACCACCCATATATTTTAATGTTTTTGCTTATACTTTTCTAGGCAAGTTGGTTTGGTTTTTAGTGGTAATAAAGCGTTACAGTTTCAAAAGACAGTTTAGCAGGGAAAAGAATGATTGTGTTGGGACTGTATTTAACAATCTATGTTACAGTGATTGCTGCCATGATCCACATTTGCTGTCCAAGTTTTTTATGAAATTTCCTGAATACCAAATTACACATATAGGTGCTAAAGGCATGCAAATGGAACCACTGTAAAACACACTGTGATACAAATAAGCTGGCTACCTAGGCAACATTACTAGGCATGAAATTAGGTTGCATCCCTAATAGAACTTTGGCAGCTGGTTCTCAGGGATGTACTCCAGAAACTCCTCCAAGAATTCCTTCTTTGATGCTAAATTTAGACGTGTGGAAGCATATTTGTCTACTAAAGCAGTTCCTAGAATGATCAAACAAGGCATATGCTGTTGTGGCAACTAATGTCAAAAGCATTTTGAAAAGATATGCTATGAGTTATATCAGAAGTCAACACCAACTATAATGTACCAGACAAGAAAATGGGCAGGGACGAATCCATCCATTTTATCGTGTTGAAGAAGAAATTAAAAAGATAAAACTTGTAAATTAAGCACATAATACTTTTGACTGTTTTTTTAAATGCTTTTTGACTGTTTTTAAACAGGCTTCTTGGAAATCCGACTGTTCCGTTGTGGCCTACTGGTTAGTGAGTCGTGCTTGTAATCAGCTGGTTTGATTCCAGTGCTGGCAGGTAGCAACTGAAGTGCCCTTGAGCAAGGCACCTAACCCTGATTGCTCCCCAAGTGCAGTACTGCTGCCCACTGCTCCGGGTGTGTGTGTGTTCACTCAGTGATGGGTTAAATGCAGTGGTCACATTTTGGGTATGGGTTACCATATCTGACAAATATGTCACTTTCACTTTCATGTTGTTTAAATATGTGTTC
>JAZGTH010000629.1:0-35266 GCA_036877525.1 Chromobotia macracanthus
GATGCTTTTATCCAAAGCAGGTACAATACATTCCAGCCACACATTTGACCAGTATGTGTATGTGTTTCCTGGGAATCGAACCCACAACCTTTGCGCTGCTAACGCAATGCTATACCAGTTGAGCAGGAACACTCAAAATACACAAGCAGAAAACTTCATTAGAATATTCCCTGTCACATTTAAATCTAAGCATTACATTAATTATGAAGGATTACATGGGCTGTTGTATGGCGGAGGTGCCATTTAGCCCACATCATTCTCCTGCATTAGTCTAAAGTGCATTGGGATCCTCTAGTTGACCTTTGAAAGAGTCAGACAGTGCAGTGGACCAATAGGAAGAGCATGTTATTAAGGAGCAGTGTTGCATGCCAGTTTTGCTCTTTCTGCTTTGCTTCACATGGAAAGTGGCAACGTGTCAGAAGCGATGGCGTGGTCTCCTGCACATTAAAGCCTTTCAGGGTTCCATTTACCTTCGTTCATTTCCTTCTGTTGTATAGGAGCATTATTGCAGGCCTAATGATATATGCCAGAACAACATTAGCACCACATGGAAATATTTCTCTCCACATATCCCTCTTCGTCTGTTTACCGTTCAGCTAGCTTCGCATGAAGCTGTGGCCCTGAGCACTGTTTACTTTAATATTGAGTTGACAGGAACTGGCGCTAACAGCTATCAATGAAATATTGCGGCGCGGATCAATCCACATATTAAAATGCTGTTAAAACACATTTCTCGCGGTGTGGTCTACAGGCCGGCAGAAGAGTTAAACACATGTGTACAGACATTGACGTGATTAATTCGAATGTAAATGTGCAGGAGAAAGAAAAACAATATTTTCAGAGCAACACACATACACAGAAGGTTTTTTAGGACTTTCCACAAATTGCCTGTCAATTCGTAAATGTGTGTGTTTTTAGTGAATTTTTGTTTAGACCATGCTTGGTTGGCCAAGATTTACATGAACTGTCCTGATCTCATGGCACCAAGCTTCAGAAGGCTGTATTGACATTTTGAATGGTGATTTGACCATTGGCTCTTCCTCATTTTCTTGTTCTTCTGTAGCTACATCATAGATCCTCGAACCCGCTGTCCTGCATAGACCAGTCCTGGAAAAATGGGCGTGTGTTGCTCCAGACCGGTCCTGCTGGTCCGAGAGCGATTACAGTTAATGAGAGACTGTGGATGGATGCGGCAGTAGTTGTGGGTTTTTAGTCATTTCGGAGGGACCCCGGGGTGTGTCCCGTTCTCCCGACTGCGGCGCAGAAAGACACATTGTGCTAATTCACTTATTTAACTTGGCATCTATTTGCAAAGATGATTATTATTATTACATGACCTAAGCAGCTAAACCATACGGCCATGCGCTGGCGGAATGTCTTAAGCCATAATTACATATGATGAACCAGACGAAGTCAGCAAAAAAGAAACAGGGGAGGTAATTTGGGGCACTTTGATGCATTCCTTTGGATTTGTTGAGGTAGGGGAAGAGAGAGGGAGAGAGAGACAGAGACAGAGAGAGAGAGCACGAGAGAGTCTGGTTTTGTGCCTGTGGAGATGATGATAGCCTGCAAGATCTCCTAGTGGAATGCAGGGGGCATACCTCTCGCACAAGAATTAGACTCAGGTTGCCAATATCTACAGTATTCATAATATAACATTACATTTATGTCTCCCAGCTCAATAGTGGTTCCTGTTAACGTGACGGTGACAACAGTGATGGAATTGTTTCTGGCTGGCCTCCAAGACTGGAATGTTTTTAAAATGCTTTGAGGAACAAAACAAGCTTTTGTTTGTTTTCTTTTCGTTCTCGGGGGCCCCCGGAGTTACACCGGAAACCGGTGCCGCTTCGTAAACAAACAAAATGTTATTTAAATCTTCAGCAATCTGTACCAATGCAAACTGGTACGGCGAACGTTTTTATTTGCCTCACATTTAAACAACACAATTCAACAATTTAAAAAAAAGTATTTAAAGGAATTATACAACAACTTATTTTATCTTTGTGTTCATTAGTTTGATTTGTTTTATTGCTAATGACAAGATAAAAAAAAACATTTGAACAGAATTACCTCATTTGTCTTTTTGAGATGTTATTTTTCTTTCGTTTTAACTCTTCATTGTTTTTTACTTTTTTGGGGTCTGAGGAAGTGCCATCCAACCAGAAAAAAGCAAATAAATATCCAAACTGAAACAGCACTTATTCTTATTCCTAAAGCCACTAATGAGGGTTTTGTCACTGCAGGCGATACAAATGAAACCAGTCTCATACCGCCAACAGAAGTCGGGCAGAGGGGAAGACAAGCAGTGGTGTTTTGTAATCACTGTAGTCAGCATATATAAATAAGTCTCGTAAGGTTGGGGAAAAAACACGCTGTCTGGGAATTGGGGCCTAGTTTGACAGGTGAAGGGGAGTCCCTGGTGCTTTGATTTGCATTGTTTTGGCAGCACGGTACAATAGTGTCTTTGCTTTAGAGGTGCCCGCCTCGTGCCTGATTAGGTCCTGTGAGCCCAGAGAGTAAGAGGTGGGTGTTACTCCTCCGACCCTTGTGCCCGGGGATCTCAGCATCACTCACCTGGGCTGGATGTGTACTTTGGCATGTCAAGGGGCACCCTGGGACAACAAGTTTGCTAAAATGATTGGACCCTGTGGGGTTTCAATTCTTGATTGCTTGCCAAATGCTAATCTAGAGCAATTATCCATCAAAGGTAGCAAGATTTATCCTGCACCTTCATGTTCTCTGTCTACTAAATCAATCTTAGGTGAGAGAAATATTTTTCTTATTCTTATTTTATTCTTATTCTTATTTTTCAAAGAAATATTTTATTTGTCTTATGTCTTTATTCTTTTATTTGAGTAATAAATAGGCTACCAGCATCCTGACTTTTAGTAGGCAGAGTGTGCTATAATGCCACAAACGTTTTGAACTTTGCAGGTACAGTATGTAACTGCACTGTAAGTCAGGCAGGACTAAAAATGGTAAGCTTAAACCTCATAAATCAGAAACCCCAGGCCTGAGTCTCTGAACAGCTTGCACTGTTGCCACAGGGTCTTTGGAAAAGGAAGAAAATAAAGAATTTCAAAATGGAAGGATTTCTCTGATTTCAAAAAGGAAGAATTGCTCTGATTGCAAAATACGTCTTACAAACAAGCAGAAATGCGATAGAGAATCAATTATTTTCTGGAGTTATACACCGTTTCTGAGTGACACTGTAAACGCTAAACATGTCTGTTTGTCTGTGTGTATGTAAATATATATATATGCGTATATATATACAGATAGATATACTAGATATTTGTGTGTGTGTGTGTGTGTGTGTGTGTGTGTGTGTTTATATGTATATATATATATATATATATATATGTTATATATATATATATATATATATGTATATATATATATATATATATATATATATATATATATATATATATATATATATATATATATATATATATATATATATATATATATATATATATATATATATTATATATATATTTATATTATATTTTAAATTTTTTATGATTATATGTATATATATTATATATTATGTATAATATTATATTATATATATATATATATATGTATATATATGTATTTTTAATATATGTATATGTATATGTATATATATATATATATTTATATGTTATATTTATATATATATATGTATATATATATATATATATGTATATGTGTATATAATGAATGCATGACAATAGCCAGCAAGTAGCCCTTGAGCAAAAGCTGGTTTATTAGCAATAGTTATTCATCCTAATGATGTTTAGCCATCATGCAGGGAAAGCCACTTATATTGCTGTTTTCCCAGAAACAGTTTTAATAGAGTCAGAATAGAACATCCTGTGTTTTGTTTTGCTAACTGTACAACCACACAACTACAAATCTGTTTACGATGCAAAGGTTACGCAGACGTGGCATGAAAGACAGAGAATTTCGGGATGTGTTTAATCTTGTCAAGTAACTGGAGTTAAAAAATAAATGGTTCGAAGAACATAGAACATACACAAGAAGACCCTGGATTTTAAGCAAGTTCTCAGTTGAACAAGATGACAAAGTCTTCAGCGTTACACGTAGCAGTTTTTTTAGCAGGTTTTTGAGAGGTTTAGAAGCTGTTTAGGGTCCACGGAGCACAGGCAAGGTAGTTTGCACGAGTAAACCTGCATGTTTTCAAAGGACTTCCTTTTGAAAGAAACAAAGATAGGTGTAATTAATGACTCTGAATCTGTGCCAAAAATGGCTTTCCTCTGACAACTTCAACTTAATTAAAGCTTAAGGGCCACAGAGCGCCCCTTATGGCGCGCGAGTCCTGTAAATTCGTGAGAAAATTCAGAGTTTATGAAAGAAAAGATGTGTGCCATGACTCTAATCCCTGACAGTCCAAGAATCTATTTAGTCAATAGGGCTTTCTTATAGAAAGCTCACACCTGCAGGCATGCTGGTACTTCCTTTGGGCTTGGAGAAGACTGGTTTTGTGTTTTAGCGGAAGATCAGATAATGGATGCCTCACTCTGGCTTTTGTTTTTGCATATTGTTCATTAGTCTGGGAGTACTGTAGGCGCACTTGATATGCTTGGCTCACCAGGGGAATGGGGAGGGGCCAACTGTTTGGAGGATGGGCGCATTGTGTGTGTGTTTTAGGTATTGTAGATTGGAGGCCTGGAAGCTCTCTATGGCTTTGCACGACGGTGCAGTGCTGCACAATTTTAATGCCAAACTTTAGCCCAAATTAAAGTGCATTATTGTCAGGCCAGCCTGAATGCAGGAGCCCTGCTGTTTGAAACACATTAGAGCTGAACAGAACAATGCGCAAAGCTGGACGGTTCAGATTTCACCTACAAAGCACTGTTTTAAATACTCTCTCTCCCCTTCTGTGTCCAAACCTCCGCTTGAAGTCTCTTGTCAGAATTAACAAGCTTAGGAAGCCCCACCAGCTCTGTGTGTGAGTGTGGCTGTCCCTTAAAAGACCAATCCAGTTTGGGTTTTGTCTGAGGCAGGGGGGTGGAGGCAGTTCACCTTATCCGCACCAGTTCACTCACTGGAATCCAGAACGCCAAGAGAAATAAAGTGTTTAGGTGCAGTTTAATAGCTGTAAATAGTGGTGGAATTAGCATGAGAAAGTAGCCAGGATTTCCTACAGTACAATTGAACACACTTTTGTGTGTGTGTGTTTGTGTGTGCACATTAGTGCTGGGTGATCTAACCCTATAATTTTTCTGACTTTTGACTGTATTTATAGATTTTAATATTTATGCTCTTTGTTCTGACATGGTTTAAAGGGTGATTATTATTGTATTATTTTGCCTTTTTACATATATAACATCTTCAATGTACTTTGTGCTACTGTTGTTTAAACAGATATAGTAGAAATAGAATTTAAAATGGTTAATATAGCACTTAGCCCTGTTGTGCAAGTAACTAACTGTTGTAATCAACCTTCTAAGAGATCAACAACATAGTGGCAGTCAAACTGTGCTGCCTTTAGTCTGTGAGATTCACACACACATACACAGAGGAGTCTGGGGAACAGGGTCTTTGAATCAGTGGAGTAGAGAGAGAGAGAGAGGCCACAGGGGGGGTTTCGTGTCTAATGTAGCCTGCTAATACGTCAAAGGCCTTCCTACCCTTTGCTATACACACACTCCCCAGCATGTAAGCTATCAGACCACATAAACCCACATGTGTGTGTCTCTATATGTCTAAGCTTATTCCCATTTCTCCATAGGCCTTTATGAGAGATATGGAGACAGAGTTAGCCCCTCTCCTTCTGAATGAAGTTGCAGACCTGTGGTAGTTTTATTGCCAGGCCTGGTAGATTTGTTTTCTTATCTTTATCGTAGCACAGATAGTAAATTACCCCCACCAGATCCCATCTTCTTTCATCCTCTCATCTCTCTCTAAAGTTGCACAGCCCAGACTTAAAGTTAAGCCAGACTTTTTGTCGCGGTAAATTACTCCTGTGTCCTGGATTACGTGATGCCAGGCATTTTTCCCCCTCTGTACCTCTCTGTCTCTCCTGGTCTGTCTTTTCTCATTGGACAGCCACTTTAAAGCGCCCTGCTTTGACAATCTCTCTTTGTTATCAGTATTTATGTGTGGGACAAAGCTTGAAGGAATGCATTTCATGTCAGGAGATTATTACGGAAGTATCTGTTTCGCGTAGGTGCTGTCTCGGCCTGTGAAACAAACGAGGGCTGTAATTTCATGTGAAGCTCAGAGCCCCTAATGACTTTTTCCCCTCTCTCTTTCTATTTCTCTCCCCCTCTCTCTCTCTCTTCCTCTCCATCTGTTCTCACACCTCCTCCTCTTCCGCAGCACTTGCAAAAACAGGAGAGCGCGTGTAGCTCAGAGTCTTGCTACTACTACTGCGCATTGTGCGACTACTCCAGCCGAGCCAAGCTGAACTTGCTGCAGCACCTTCGGTCGGTCAAGCACCAGCAGAGCGAGGGTCTCCGTAAACTGCAGCTGCACCAGCAGGGACTTCCTCCAGACGAAGACAACCTTGCTGAGATTTTCTTCATCAAGGACTGCCCTCCGAATGAATTGGGTGAGTGTACCTGTTAGCTCCTCCCCTTCCCACCCTCCCTCGAACCTCAGTCCGCGATGCCGTCTACCACCCTTCTCCTAGGCCAAAGCATGTCTTCTCCCAAACATGCCAGCTGCCTAATCTTACTAAAATTAACATCTTGTTCCCATTACGGCCCTTCTTTTTATATCAGTACCAAGCTCGGCTCGCTACGCAGTGACATCTTTAGCAGGCATGTAGAAGGTTATGAAACTCTACCTTGGGAGGATCTCGCAGTGAAATTCCTCCCCCTGGAGTGAGCTTTAATTTCCTTTCTCATGACCAAAGCAATTTGGGTTTCATTTAAAAGTTTTGGAGCTGCCAGGAGCTAATAAGTGTAACAGAACTGTAAAACATTCGGAGACACAGAAAAGAAGGAAAAAAGATTAATCGTTTTATTTGAGAGGGACCTGTAATTTAAAACATAAGACCACGTCAGGGTCTATTATATAATAATGCCTATGTTAACGCCGCACAACTGAAAGGAACATTTAACTTGCTTTTGCTATTCCTTAGCCTGACCTGGCCGAGGGAAACGACTAACACGTTTTGAATGGCATTCCAAAGCTGAATTAATCTCTGTTCCCCAAAGTGTCCTGTTTATATATGAACTCCAGAACCAGATGGGATTAAACTGAGAACCATATGTGAAACCCCAGCTCCAAAACTACCCATATTGGAAATAAACGAGTGTGTTTTACATTTGGCATTAATTATATCTGGATCAAAGGTGCTTCAGAGTCTGGAAGCACCAAAGGACCAGTTAGATAAATCATTATTTTGCATTTAGAGAGACAGTCTACCTCGCTTTCTCACACACACATGCACACAGCCCCCCACTTTAACCTTTGTGCTTTGCCTTTGCAGGTATATACTGTGCATTTTAACTAATAAACCTACTTGAAGCTTTTTAAAGTATACATGCTTGGAGATGCCCTGATTTTAAAAACATTGCATTATTTTTGGAGAAGCTTTTTATGTGCTGCTAGTCTTGTGTGTGTCTTTATGGCATTCTTTTAAATATTCAAGAGAATTTCCCCCACCAACTGTTTTCAGCTACATCGAACGGGCTGTATTTACCTCAGTACGTACATTTTATGTACATTTATTTATTTACATATATTTATTTATTTGATGCTTTCATATAAAGTGAATTACAGTGCAATCAAGTTATACAATTTATCAGTATATGTGTTCCCTGGGAATTGAACCCACAACCTTTGCACTGCTAACACAATGCCCTGCCAATTGAGCTACAGGAACACTTAGTTCCTCATAATACCGCTAATTTAAAGAAGTTCTTACACTTTCTTACGTTTTCAATTTTTACGAACATCAGGCAGCCTGCAGACAGAGTACATTACAGAGATAAATCTGTTGTCATTGTTTCGGTACCCTTGACGGACTCTAGAACAGCTGTTTCCGCTTGCGTGAAGCTAATGTTTTGATTATACACAACTTTGTCTGGCTCAGTTAAAGAGTTGCTAGCTTTAATTGGTCCAAGCCCTTAGCGAAGAGAGCAAGGGGGTGGCGTTGAACTTTTTTACAGCCCAGATTTTAGGAAAAGAAAGTTTTTCGGTGCTTTAACCCTGTAATCCCAATGTTTGAAATGCTTTCAAATCGTCCCAACACCAGCGAGGTTAAGGAAATGGATCACTGGCATCGGATAAGTCGAAGCTTATTTCCTTTAATTGTTCCAACTGGCAATGCAAGTGCAAGCAGTAAATAAATAATTAAAAGAAAGTTAGCCAAATACCAGCGGAGGAGAAAGGGCAAGATAAATTGGCAGGGAAGTGGGGAGTCTGCCCTCTCCGTGACACAGTACCCACTGCATTCTCAAAGCCGGGCCTGGTGCCTGTGGGTTTGTGATGGTAATAATTTGTGCCGCTGGTCCAGGGAAAGCTCCTGGAGTAAGCAACATTTCAGCCCTAGCTTAATTACAGTGCTGTGTTAAAGAGTTTGGTAGCTTATCGTGGGTATAACTCCTTAGTTTAGCATTTTCTGGTTATTAGTCAGTTTCATGATGAGAGAAGAGGAAAAAAGATTTATTTAAAAGCTCACCTGTATCTTTCCTTTAAAAGCAGCACCATGGCAACTTGCCAAACAATTATAAAACCATTTGGGAATAAAGGTTAGAATGGCATCGACTTCATGTACATGTGAATGGATTTTGTTAAACAATTTTTATGCCATTTTTAAGGCATAATTAAAGAGAGATTTTGTGGGGCTTATGGTGGTTAAATAAAAGAGAAATGCATTAGCAACTAAAGCCAGACTCAGCAAACCACAGCCGTGCACAGAGCTGCGGCGTAGCACAAGGGCCATATATCCGACTGCTTATTGTTTAATTAAAGTACAAAAGCACGCCGGAAAGCGTTTGCACAGCAAAATTCACCAGTGTTTTTTTGTTGATATAAACACAAAGAATTAAACCATTGTGCTGCTGGTAGTGCTGCACCCTCCCAAAAACAACAAAATGTATATTATATGTAGAAAACATATAAAAACCAACAGTTTAGACCCCTGTCTACATTTTAGACCCCTTGAAACCGCAATTGTAGGTTTTTGGCTTAACCCAGCTAACAATTTTAGGTAGTAAGACCATTTCCTTATTTACAATGTTTTAGGATTGTTCAGAACGTCCAGTTTTTTTAGACATTATATTAACATTATTTCTTTGTTATAAGAATGCTATTTAAGCTTTTTTAAAATTGTGTAATGTTTTTAAAGCGTTTCACTAACAACTTATGAATAATGTTTTGGATATTTAATATACAATGTTTAAAAACCTACTAATAACTTGTACTAATGTTATGCAAGAATGTTTCTGATAACTTTTAGAGAACATTAGACAATGTTTTGAGAACGTTTCCTGTTAGCTGAGAACACAGGACAGGCAGCTACCAATTGTCTGCAAGATTTCATGCATGTGTCGAACTTATCTGAAACACAAAACATCATTATTTGTATAGTTGTATTGTTTTAGCATGATCCAGACACACTTGGATTTTATGTCTGTTGCTGTGTGTGATAATGAATCTGGCCTCTACAGCCCAACCTGCTAAATTAGCCAAATGAAAGCAACTATAGCAGCACTCTCCCGGTCTGCCCCTCTGCACTAACAGTAATATTCTCTCCTAAAGAGACTGTCTGAGTCAATCCTTCCTCAGATTCATGCTGCCAACTCTCCCAGAGCGACTGTAATTCCCAGAGCTTGAGATCCAGAAGGCTCATCATTTACACAAGGTAAACATGGTGAAGCTGAGAATTTGGAAAGGCAGAGCGCTTTTGTGGTTAAGCACGTTTCTGAAGTGGCGCCCCTCATTTGTAAATCACATATATGACATATGACATATATGAACCACTGTCTCATCTAACAGGGAATGTTCTCTGAACGTTGGCTAATGTTCTCTAAAAGTTCTCTCAAGTTACCAAAAACATTCTTGCAAGTAGAGGAATTTTTTAAGCATTATATATTGTTGTATATACAAACGTTATGCATCAAAAACATAATTCTTAAGTTGTTGGTGGAACGTTTAAAAATGTTACAGAATTTGAAAAATGTTTGAAGAATGTTTTTATATAATACATCTAAAAAATTGGATATTTTAAATGTTTTTAAACGTTTAACAAAAAACATTTTTGTTATTTAATAGAAACGTTAGGGAAATGTTCGTACAACCTAAAGATAGCTAGAGTGTATGTGCAATATGTAAAAACTGTGTAAAATGCAACACAGTGAGCCATTGTGGTTGGGTTTTTTAACTTCTAAATTATATTTATGAAGGTTGTAACTGTATCCGTACATTTTCTGTACAGAAAGAACCGTAGCCTGTGCTTTAATCATAAAGCCAAATCGATAATATTTTAAATAAGACGATTTGTATTAATAATTCTAATTAATATAATTAACAATAATTGTATAATCTAATAAATGTATTAATATTAATATCTATTATATTTTATGGCTCTGTGTATGGCTGTGTTGCATTATATTGTTATATTTCTATAGAAATATTTATAATATGATAGTCTTGATAAAATGGTTAAATAACGGTAACAATGTCTTTGTGTGTGTTTGTTTGTTTTATTCTGTAAGAACTGAAATTGTGTGTGTGTGTGCACACGAGACCATTTCTCTGGCTTGTAGCTTTGCCTGTAAAATGTCTGATGGGCTTGTTGATGCATAAAGGGCTTTTTTTGCATCCTTGGGTTGCTTCTCCATTTTGCCGTGGCTGTAGGAAAGGAGATGGGATCTTATGGAGGTAATTATTTCTGAGGGTCTCCCCTGCCACACTTACCCCCCTCCCACCACACGTATTAAAACTAGGCAGGAAGAGAAGACCTTTGTCTGGCTGGAGCTTAAACAAAAGACCTAGATGACTCTGGAGATGAAGAAGTATTTAAATGCGGCAGCAGGATGAGAGCTGAGAGGGCCCTGCATGTCCTGGTCTTTTGTTTCTTGTGAGTGATAATGCTTCAGTAGGTTTTGCAACCAGGACCAAATTACCACCAGTGCAGTGAGAACCATTTTCATAGTAGCTGTAGGCCAACAACATACACTAATGGACATGTCCTTTAGTTTTTTGAGAGCGTGCATGTGTTAGCGTGCGCATTCGCGAGGCGTTTTGATTGGCGGAAAAAAGAGAGGCGTTTTGTTTTAGCATCGTATGAACGAGCATGTTTGAGGAGACTGCACGCTTTTGTTCGCTTACCCTCTGAATGTGATTCTCAAAGCCGCTCATTGTGTTCCCTGCGGGCGCATTTTTTGCGCATTTCTCCTGCATTTCAGTGCCACAAGTAGATTTTAATGGTTTATTTTTTTCTACTTTGAGGGCACACAAGCAATTATAACAGTTACTTTTCAAGATCGCCTCCCCAGACGGTATTTCCAGGGTTTGTGGCTATAATTTGTAGCCATTACATAAACTGAAATGGGAAAGCAGTGAAGTGAAAGATATGACATACAGCCAAATCGGTCTCATCATTCTGTTAGCCATGGGTGAGGTACTAATGCAAGGCCATTCATTTTCTTTTGAGCCCTTACACAAAGCAGAAGACACAGAGGCAGCCACATTCCACTGTGATTAGACAGAGATGGGCCAGGCTGCAGGAATATAAGCCTGCAGTCTTTTTTCACTCCCTTGCTGTTTTATATATATATATATATATATATATATGTGTGTGTGTGTGTGTGTGTGTGTCATATGTGAACAGAAAAATGACAGCAGAAAAATTGTAGTTGCTTGGATCCGATCCAGATGTTTCTTTAGTGATGTTTCATAACAATTGGTGAGTCGAATACACATTGCAATTATAAATGCTTGCCACACTGCATTTTTGCTTTAAAAAAACAAGCAACGCCATGCTGTGAAAAACTTGCGGTGGCAAAAGAGACCAAGGCTCACTTCCCCTGAAAAATAGGCCAGCCCAGTGAAACTGAATACTCCTCATACTAGTGTCATGTTTGCCAAGAGAGGCTTTTTGTTGATGGACGTAAATTGTCTCAGGAGATCCATAGCCCGACCCAGAGTTTATATTGCTGTATCATTAAATGGAGACAATATTCAGTGCTTGAATTTTTTTTTTCATATCATAATAAATCGGTTTGCGTATGTGTTATTATTTTTGCAAAGAGTAGTGATTTTACCAGAAAAGCTAAAACCATTTTTCAAATGGCAGGCACTCAGGATTGAGTCATTTCTGAATAATTCCGTCCAGCGCTATCGTAATTATTCTGCGGTTTCTGCGTGCAGAAAGTCCAAAATTATTTTCGAAAATAGCCATTTAGTCACTTAGTCGCGTTTTTGAAAAGACATGTTTTAGGACTGTCATGCTTGGCTGTTTTTCTTCCGGCGAGATCCTCCTTCACAAAGGAGTGATACAAAAGCTAAATTGTTAACTCATGTTTTCACGGGCTGTTGTGGACACTGACAGTTAAAATTTGCAGAAATTGCCATGATTATACGCATTAACATACCTGATTTTAAAGCATTACACTTGTTTACGACACACAGCCCTTCCTTTCATCCTGTTTTCTTTGCATAATGTGTATTAATTCGCTCCATAAGGGATTTATATTTGTTTATTTATTTATTGTCTGTAGCTTTGTAGCTGGCAGGTAGTAAACATGCCGGGACGTGATTCATTTGAAACAGCATGACAGTTTCGATGTACATACGCTTGAAAAAATATACCCTCTTTTGTTCGTTCTGAACAATGCTAATAAGCCCTGCCTAGTGAGCAGGCAACTAAAGGGGCATGTTTCAGTAACTGTACAGTACGCATGACTGGTAGAGGTGTAAGCTGACAGCACAGGGAAGTCTTGATCTGGTCTTAATTCAAACAGCGAGAGGAAAATTGCTCTACAGATTCCTCATTGTGTGGTGACTCCTCTGACACTAACCATAGGAGATGGTACAATGCTCACTGTCACAGGGCATTAAAGGAAACAAGGCATTGTCAAAGCTCGGAGAACGTCACAAAGACAGGCAGCGCAGAACTCTGATAAAGCAGCAATTAACTAATTGCCTCAAGCAGTACAACAGCAGACTAATGTTATTATTAATGTGTGATAATACGAAGGATCTTCGCTCATACAATTTCGCTGTGTCACATTGTATAAACTGCAGAAGTGGGACGTTTGTGGGTTCGTGTCCGACACTCTTGTCATTAGTTATCATCTGTGAAAGAGCGCCGGGTCCCGATTCCCTTCACTTCTGATTAGACCGGAGGCTAGTGATGACTGGAGTGTCCAGGTGTCAGGGTAAAGTTAGTGACCCCATCCTTTCCAGTGCATCTCGCCTGCAAGTAATTAAACCTGACTCGAACCATCACCCTTCCCTCTCTCTCTCTCTCTCTCTCTCTCTCTCTCTCTCTCTCTCTCTCTCTCACCCCCACTTCTCTGACCTTGTATCCTTTCTCATTCACTTCTGAAAAGATTTGTGAAATGTGTTTATAGACATATTTTGTACTACATAATTAAATCAATTATAATTTCAATGAAAATTTAATAAGTAACATTTAAAATGTATAATATTTTTGTTTTACTTTACTCAAGCTGGCCTCCAACAGTTGCAGAAGCTGATAATCCATTTTATTCCAGCATGACCAACGATCACCCTGTGTATTTCAGTAGAAGCTTAGAAATTTGTTCTTCTGTACAAAGGAGTTAAATTGTCAGTGTCATAAATTTGTTTATTTGCTTTGTGACTTGGTAATCGCATTACTATTTCTTATTTCACATTATTTTGTGCTGTTTACATTATTTTAGAAACCTAAAATGTTCAGATTAATTCCAGATTTAATTTGATTTTGAATCCCACATTTTCAGTGTGGTTTCAGAGTTATATTATCTTATTCATTTTCATTATCACATTTTGGGATCTAATTCGAATCACTCAGGTTAAGCGTGCATGGTGCATGGGTGGCTTCCGTTTAGCTTTACTCTCTCTCTCTCTCTCTCTCTCTCTCTCTCTCTCTGATAGAGACTGCTTTCTGTTCCTCCTTTCCATGCTCCCTCCACCTCATCCATCTCCACAGAGTATGGAATTGATAGCTGCTATTGATTATCCATAGCAGTGCCTAATCGTGGCTAACCGTAGGAAGCTTTTCAGATTTAGCCAGAGTCAGGCCAGCTCCAGTGATAATGCAGATGGAAATTTAGACTTAATACTGTCATCATCTCTTACAGCCACTGACCACTGACTGCTTATTATCTGCCTCTGCTCTGATGTCACACACCATCCCCGTAGCTTAACCAAATGCATTTATCAAAATCAACTTACCAACTAACCACAAACAATATATTTTTACAGCATTTATTCATCTTTGTTAATATTAGTTAACGCAAATACTAATTTTAACAGAATTTGTAAGTGTTGAAATTAGCATGAACTAAGATTGATAAATGCTGTAGAAGTATTGCTCATTATTAGTTCGTTAACTAATGTTAACAAATGCAACCTCTTTGTAAAGTGTTACTAATATGTTTAAACAAGAGGTAAATGTCACAGGAACTTTCAGACATCCGTTTTAATCTGAAAGAAACGCGAACACTCACATTAGCCTGCTTTTTTCCATCTTTTTTCCTCGTCTGCCGCTTGCACTGATGAGTAACTCTCTTTAATAGGCTGCCATTATGCAGGCAGATTGGGAAGTTGACTGGGAAGTGCTCCTAGCTATTGCTGCATTTGAACCCTGTTAATATATGCAAATTAAAAGGAGTCGGGCCCCGGGATTGGTCCTGTTTTAAATAAAACGCGAATCTGATCAAGGCAATCTGCAGATGGGGTGCTATCAGAGGGAGCAGCGGCTGATGATTCCTCATCTGTATCTCTCTCTTCCATCAAACTGCAGCGCATTAAAGAGACATGATTCATCAAGCGCAGGCACTACTATTTTATGAAATTTCGCTCTCCAGGGCAAAGGCTTTTTTCCTTAATCAGAAGACACGGGGCTTGCTTAAGTGGAGTGCTTCACTCGGCAGTCATGCCGGATTTTCATTTAATTTGTTTGTGTGAGGGAGGGGCGTCTAGAGCAGGTGCGTATGATTGTGTGTGTTCCACTGTATAGTGCATGTGGCTCATTATGTTTTATGGTGCATAAACTTTATACGCACACCTGTCAGTGACTGTATCGGTGGGGAAGTTAACTTTTAAATGGGGGGCTTGTCTTTGCACTGTTATTATTTCTACTGTGAATTTAATGCTTTATACAGACTCTTAAGAGGTTTGCAGGGCTGACAATAGATTGCGTTGAGCTCTGGCATCAGGGCGAAGGCCTGCTGGTTGTTCATTGGCTCTTTCTAGAGGTGCGGAAGAGGATCTGGGGCATTTGCATAATGCTCGTTGTGAACTCATTTATAGCTTTTAAATTCTGATAATTACAACCAAGGATACTTGAAACAACCATGTTCTTCAAGGGCTCGACCATCTCTTTGTGTTTGAGGGGTAAAGCACTGAAAAAGTGTGGGTGTTTTTCTTTCATTGGTGCTAAGAAAATCTACCTTACCTTCTTGCGAACCAATTAACTTGGTCTGAATAATTCATCATTTTGTGGTCCAAAAAAGAACTAACTGATAACAAGCCAGATCCCAATTTGCTGCAAAGTAGGACAACATAGACACCTAGTAGCCCTCAGTATGCATGAAGGATCAGTGCTACAGAAAGTCATTTCCATCTTTTTCTCATTCTCACATGCCTGTGTTTCTGATATGTGACATACTGTTCCACACCTGATTCTCTCCGCTGTAATACACCTCATCTGTCAATCACCTCGCTTTCCCATGACCCTCACTTTATGAGGACTTCATCTCCGACACTACTGCTTACAACTGCACTGTTTCTAGAATCTCACCATTCTTTCCAGGAGCCATTCACTTGTGACTTAATTAGTTATAATTATGAATGAACAGTGAGTCGTCTGCTGCGGTCAGGTGATTGGAGAGAGAGTGCAGATGGAGGGGTGAGGAAGTAAATGAACTGATGTGGCGTGAGTCTGTCTGACATTCCTGTGTGAGAGGATCATCTAACAGCTGAAGCTCATAATCCAGCCTTGTTGATAGAAAATAAAATGGTCATCTTTCATCTGTCACCTACAGACATGTACCGTAGGCAGGTCTTCTTGCCTGGAGAAACAGGAATCTTTAAAGACCCCATGAAATTGCTTGGTGAGCTCAGATTTATTTCCTGTTTTGACATGTTTTGCAATTGTTTTGGCGGGGCATTTATTAAATAGGTTCTAGAGAGCATATGATTGGGTGAAATCTGTGTAGTGCAAGATGAGTCATTAATATATTTGCTCTGTTTTTCTGGAAAAGAAAGATTGTAAAGTTTAAATTTACATATTTGTAAATGGATTACGTTTTTTAATTTGCAAGTTTGCTAGCGTGGCTTCACAGCCTATAAACATGGACTAAAAGCTGAGAAACTGCAATTGAGATTTCACGAGGACTTTTAAAGATGCTGCCAATCTTTCTCATTTCCTTTTCATGTTTTTTCTTCTGTTATTCCTGTGACCCCGCCCTTCTGGAACAGCTATTAAGGCTTTGTCTCAAGCTTGTCAGATCGTGGCCAGGCAGAGGGGACATATTTCATCTGAGCGACAGTGTCACCGGGTGTCGCAATTAAGTGTGTCAGCATGCGGCCGCAGTCCTGTCCGACGGCGAGGGGACAGTGGGCGGCTCGTGTGACAGAGCAGACACGTCTGAAACAGAGTAGCCCCGCCCTCCCTGATTTGGTAACTAAAGGAAAATAGACGTTTCGTGCAGAAACCACGTAGAGTGGTGAGCCAATGAGACTCTCTTGTGGGTCAAGTGTTGCATTTGCATTTTGATGGGATGTTATGGAGTAATTAATGCAGTAGTCAGAATGTATTACCCCAGGAGTGAATTGAAAGGTTCATTACCAAATCGCACTCACTCCAGTAATAGGTATTTCTCCAGGCGTTTGCCTCTGACATGATTCTCTCTATCGCTCTCTCTCTCTCTCTCTCTTATTATCTCTCTCTCTCTCTCATGGTGGCTGGCTGCAGAGGTGAACAGTGCCTCTTAATAAGGGCATTCACTTTGAAGAGCGCTCATCATCGTAAATGTACACATCAGGGCCGAGCCTCCTTGTCACTTTAATTGCTTCTGGAGGTTCTTAACAAGCCAGTCTTCATCAGCCCAGGCCATGTTATGAATAACTTGGGGCATCAGAGGAATTCATGCTTAATAAAAGGAAACCAATTTATCAAAATGGAGTGCATTGTTTACAAAGCACACAGGGAGAGCTCTCCAGACTCAGATTGTCCATTAGAAGAAGAGAGGGGGTGGCCACTCAGACTTGCTAAATATATGCAACCAATATATAATAATATACTACTTAGGGGTGGCAATTTTTGGCTGTTTGGTCTGCTCAGTTAATTATGGGCTTTATTTAAATTGTCGGTCTGTGTACATGTGTATTAGACAGAAGTCGCTGGTCACATCGTAATTAAAAATGAGATCCATTTTGGTGTGTTTGCGGATACCCAGAGGACAATTTTATTTTTCAGAGGTTGTTCTTTCAAAGCTCGGGAGATCACTCCACTTAAACTCAGGAGGTCTCGGTTGTGTTTTTATTTAAGTATCATCTTTGTCTCAGATTTTTCACCTAAAATTGTTTGGGAGGACTATGAATAGAAACAAATGAGACACTGGTTAAAGTATACATGTATGAAGCTGTAAAATAACTGTATATTGTAGCTAAAATAATCTGGATTTGGGTATATTCAATGAGAAATGTTTGAGTTCATATTGAAATCGTGACTAATTTTGGCTTTTGATTGATCTGAGCTCAGTTTGTTACATTGTTGAGATCTCTCCTGAAACTCAAATGACAATATTTGTGAGTTTTTTTTGTTTTTGTTTTTTTTTCCCAGAAGAAATATCTGAGACAAAGGAGACGCAAGGAAACATTTCCGTTTGCATTCCATTTAATCTTATTGCTGCCTGGGAGAAATAAATGAGATATTAAAAAGATTAGCCAGCGATCTGAGAACGTTCCCTGTACAGTTTAAAGATCATTAGAACTGACTGTATACTGCAGCCGGGTCTATACTACCACCTAGTGTGTAGCACAGCTGATTGTATAGCACCACAGAATATATGATACACCTATAATTCCTGTCTAACCTCACTTATTGCCCCCCCCCCTTGTTAAACCCAACAGCATACAGAGGGAAATCTGAGTGTGCTGTGAGATTAAAGGCTGAAATCAGACCCGAGCAATCATCAATTCCAGAAAACATTCTTTCATCTTCCATTCTTCCACCCTAATGATAACGGTTTCATGTCACAACATTGTTGTTGCTTTTATCATTCTATAATAACCCTCTGACAAAAAGAGAGAGGGAGATAGGAAGAAAAAGAGGCTAAGAGAGGCCTGTTCTTTCTCTGCCATCACTGTAAATTTACACAAGGCCCTTCGCTGTCACTGGAACTGCTTTCATATTAGCTGTCTTGTCTTTGGCCTGGGTCTAAACCCAGAAATATCGCACCAGAACTTTATAGCAATTGTTATCTTTTCTATAACAAAATCAGGCATTGATTCCTGCATCACTTGTTATTCTGAGGATAAATAGCCATTTTTCCAGGTTGTTAGAGGGGTGTCTTTGCTAGCCGTGCCTTCCTGTCTCGCGTTTAGCAGGGCTGGGGACAAAATGGCGACCGGGTGAGAACTGACAGGTGCGTAAATCCCTGTCTTCCAGTCAGCCGGTTGTCCGTCAGCAGGGCATCAACAACACCAAACTGCAGCCCATCTCCCGGCCCATCAGCAGGTCTCACACGCCAGTGAATCCGAGCCTTTTGTTCCCACTTGGGCTGATAGGAATGAGGAGGTAGACCACGGAAATGCAGAGCAATTTTCTGCTATTTAAGCTTGGAGAGATGCCGCTTCTTGGAAAGTGTGTGTGTGTCTGTGTTTTGTGTCTGTATTTGTGTGTGCGTGTAAAAGGCATTTAGAGAGGAAAAGAGTTTGTATGGAGTCACTGGATGAGATTTTTAGATTTAGGCATGCATGGAATTGAGGGTGAGATAATCAGTGATGTGAAATTGAAACGTGTCAGCTAGCTGTTGCTGTCCCTTACCCCTGCACCCCCCATTTCTTAAACCTGGCTGCTTTTCTGATTATATGTGACTTTCAATGACAGTCTTTAAGACTCACAAAAATGTAAAATAAATCCCTAACCAGCATTTTCCATGAACTTTAAGAGCAGTGATCATACATCACAATAATATATTTTTACTAGTCATATGGTTATTGTATATATTACTAATAATAATTTTTAGCTGCCTGGAAGACTCATGCGTTTGTCCCTGTTCTGCTTACAGATGTAAGATGATGTGACTCTTGGGGCAAGAGTAGGACAGAACACACTGTGTAGTTTTTCATTGGCTTGGCTGGCACACTGATAGAAACTGATGTTTGTTTAATTGCCCCCAAAACAATGGAGAGTTAATTACCTTTAAAAACTAAAGGAATCATGGGATATATGCAGAATCTTTCTCCCTGTAGCTATGTCAACAAAGCCACTTAGAGGGGCCCTTATGAAGTATGTCATGTTGTAGTATTTTAATTACTGTGTATCTGTGTAATTTTGCTTATACTTTTTTCTTTTACCCCAGGTTATAAAATGTTAAAATGTGTGCTTATTATTAATATTTATAATACTATAATACTTATTTGCTCACCAGACAAGCCATATGATGGCCGACTTCCTGTCTCCAATGACAAATAAAAACAGTAGTCTCCTTTTAATGGTATAATCACCCATCTTTTGTAATTAGGCAAAGAATGTGAGCTAGATACAAAGGGCTCTGTTAGGATGCAGCCCCGAGCAAACGATAACTCGCAGCCTGATCCACGATCAGCTTTCGGGAGGCGGTATCTGACATTAGATTAAGGAAGGTTATTTGTGGAGGGGGAGTTACTCAGGTTACATTCCTTAAAGGGAAGTGGTCGGTCGTCTGGCACCCGTCTTCATTTCACAGGCTGGTAAAGTGAGCAAGGCCCTCTCGTATTATTCATGGGGGCAGACTGATCGAAGCCCGGCTCGATAGCACTAAACCAGCTCATGCTCCGAAGATTTGTCTTACAAAACCTTGAAAACTGCCCTGAACATCCATACATTGATTTTTGTTGGCGGGGATCTCCGGGGCTTCCATGTAGAAGCAGGATCCATGTGAGGATGAGGAGAGGGCTTCCCTCTTCTCCAGAGTGTGAAGAGAACAGGGGGATTCCGTTTCAAAACCCTGGCCGAAGGAATTAGAAACACACAGGGCCGTGTTATGTTAAAGCCTACTAAACAAACACATACATTAATCCTGCATGCATTTATAAATCTAACTGTAGTACATCCAAGCGTAATTATTTAACAAGCCAACTTTTGATATTGGAATAAAAAAACACAACATGGACGAGTATGTACAAATGGAAGGCTTATACGCCACATTTCCACTTCCTGTTGTATTCTTACTCTCTCTCTCTCTTTCTCTCTCTCTCTCTTTGTTCTTTCCATATCTCGTTTTTCCTCTCCTTCACCACTAATTCCTGCGCCTTTGATGTGATAAGGAAGTGTTAAATCAAAGGCCTAATTACATATCTTGGGACTGGTTGGTTGTAAAGCATTGTTCATATTGTTAGAAGGGTAGTTGGAGCGTGTGTAAGAGGAGGGGCCCACGCGTGTGTGGCTGGCAGCTGCCAGCGTGCATGCCACCTGCCATACATCTCTCCATTAGCATAATCACTCTCCGGCAAATGGCAATAATAGTGTCATGTACTTCTATGTAATTGCCGCTGTCATAATATGAGCCTGACGATTGTGTTGCCTGATTCGACACAGAGGGAACGGAGATCTCTGGTACCACATTCATACACTGAAGTGCCTTTGATCTGACATCCAGGAACAGGGTGGAGCAAGGACATTCCTTTCTCTGTTGCTCAAAAGCACTGTGTCAAATGCAAATGAGAGAGGATCGTGCGACATTATCATTCGGCTAAATGAAATGCATCACTGCTTTTTGTTAATATCACAGGAAGTTACGCGCTGTGATCACGGGGATTATTAGAACCGCAAACATGCATGTGTTGGATTGTGGGTGTTAAAAATAAATACTTTCATATTTGTTCTCTGTTCAGTGTATACCCAGCTAACAGTTTTAGGTAGTAAGAATGTTTCCGTTAGATAACAAAAATGTTATTTTTAAATGTTCTATGAATGTTCAAAACATTTTGTTTTATAGACGTTGTATTAACATTATTGCTTGGTTATAAAAGCGATAGTCACTAACAATTTATGACTAACAATTTTGATTTGTATGATATATTTAACAAAAAAAGTTCTAATGTTACTTCAAGAACTTGTAAAGGATGTTAGCCAATGTTCTGAGAACGTTCCCTGTTAGCTGGGTATGTGTTGTGTTATGTCCATGTGCTTAGCATGAGATTTAGATCTAGATAGTTGTTTGCACAATTCCAAACAAAAATGGACACAAAAGAAGGCAGGGAAAAGAGACATTTAAAATGAAGAGAACAGGATGAGAAATGACCAGCTTTTCTTACCCTGATGTTTAACATAATTAGCCCACTCTCATTTTGCTTTAAGGGACAGCTAGGGCAAGCAAATGAATAGCTAATGATCGCAGCAGCCAGGGGCAGTGAGGTCCGAGCGTGACTGACAGATGCCGCAGCCATCGTGATGAGCTTGGGGCCCTAATTGGTCCAGAGTCTGAAGAATGAAAATGGAAGGATCTGGAAGGGGTGGGGGTAAACTGTGCAAGCAGCAGACGAGTCGAACAGAAATTCTAATAGATTGCATGCTAGGCTCGCTGACACCTCATTGCACCTAACATCACTGTATTTTGCAAGGGTGGCAAAAATTACACATTTACTAAGATGGAGTACGCATGCATTTTTCTCCTCCTAGAGAAAAATGCATGCGACAGGGCACGGGCTGTGGTTAGACACCGTATTGTTTGATGTATGCCAACAAAATCAGGCGGCTGGCATAAAATCGTGTTTTCATAATAAAAATGGATGAAGTTACAGTTTATACATTTTTCTTTATTCGCTTGTTTTTCTCCTTTACTCTCGTACATTTTTGGAATGCTTTGACATTCCCGAATTAAGGACGCCAAGATTCCTCCTTGTCCCCACTCCAAAGCTGGATGATAAATTCTGAGCAATCGTAGCCCCTAATCGTTGAGAGCAGGAGGAAAACACACTGCCTTTTTAAAGCATCTGTGTCTTAAACTGTCATTGATTAAATGTTAACTGATATACTCCAGTTGGCAATCTTGTTAGAGCTTCCAGTAGCCAAGATAGACAGTTTGGACTCCTGGCTGATCAATATTACAGATAAAGATTTCATCCATCAATGAGCTCCCAAAACAAAAGGTGTCTGATACCTGATTAGGCCGGACAGAAACTCTCCCACTCTGGACTGCCGACACAGCACAAGGAGTTCCATTCGATCGGCTACAAACATGGAGCCTGTGTAATTACAGCACCAAACAGTTCTGCAGATAACATGTCTTTGACTTAGCTCCAGATAAAGGTTAATCTTCCTCTGTCTGTCCGGCGAGATGGGCCTGGGCTTTATATATTTATTTAAGTCCTTCACTGGTGCCTTGGAGGAAAGCCTTAGATCCTCCTGCATACCAATGCCACCGCAAATGACCGAATCGATGGCGGAATGGCCACTGCTGTTTAAGAGTATCAATAAATGTTCCCTTATTTCCTCCTCAATGCCTAAGTGTTGTAGTTAAAAGTCCAACAGATGTCTTAATTGAAAGTTAATTTTAAATCAATGAAAAGAGTCATTTAAATATTGACTGTGCTCTTTTGACTCAAACT
Source organism: Chromobotia macracanthus (assembly GCA_036877525.1). Classification (NCBI taxonomy): domain Eukaryota; kingdom Metazoa; phylum Chordata; class Actinopteri; order Cypriniformes; family Botiidae; genus Chromobotia; species Chromobotia macracanthus. The sequence goes on from JAZGTH010000629.1 coordinate 22,960, forward strand.
GTAGCTGTGCTGCCCCTGCTGCCATAATTCCACCATTATTCCACTTATTCTCTTTTTGAAACAACTTTGTTGCAATTTAATCAATAAGACGCAATTAGTATGTTGTGAAACAGCCATTGACACTTTCTAAATGACCGGCGGGTGTGTCATTGTCTTTTCTAACACAGATACAGTGTATCCTTAATTACAAACCACATTTGCAGAGTTTTAACTGGAGTTTGTCACCATTATACCAAGCAATAGCTGGTAAATTAGTGGGAACACATAATAAAGGTTATGTTTGGATGCTTATTGATAATAGTCTGTAGAATGATATAGAATTACAAGGTTGAAGTCAAAGCACATATTTGTGGGGCCAGAATGCAGGGTGTATGCAGTACTTCTGATTCTCGCTGTTGCAGACAAATGAGGGCGAACGACAAGAGCTGGAAGGGAAGAAAAACAGAGAGAGATAGAACAGGGAACAATGTCAGGGGTCTGTCTATCAGGGTAATCTTATTTATTTCTAGCATATGTCTGTTGGTATTCCTTTGTCAGGGGCTATTAGGGGGCAGTGCAGCCCATATGACATTGTTTAGGGAGTAATGAAATGGACATTTTTTGCATGTTTTTCTAGAGTTGGAAGGGAGAGGACGGCCTCATTCATTTCCCGCAGTGGATGCCATCTCTCAGCCATTGTCAGCGAACTCCCTGCTTTTCTTTGCCCTGCCGCACTGCTGTTGTAAACCTTGTTTCCATTAAGAGATTTGACCGAGATGTTGTCCAAGCCGCCTAATTACATGTGGCCACTGAGTTCTTTTTTCTTTGTCCTCTTAAGAATTAGAATTTTCTGAACAACACGTCACTGTCAGCCAATCAGAAGAGAGATCTAGTTAAGCTCAAACCGCATCTGGTACTGACTGTAAGCATGTTAACTGTGACCTCTAAATGACCCCATATGTTTTGATTGATAATATTTATTCACAGAAATTATTTTTGTGGACTTTTTTATAAGACAATGTGCATATAGTTCATACAGTATATGTATATGTATGTATATATATATATATATATATATATATATATATATATATATGTATATATATATATATTTATATATAAAAAAAAAAAAAAAAAAAAAGTTAGCTATATATGTACCTGTCTTGAAAATGTAAGAATTCATATTCTTGGTTTTTTGTCAAAAACCGTTTGGGTAAAGCTGGTTTTGTTGTTGTTTTTTATTCAACAAATGTCTTTAAGTATTTAGAAATATTTTTTAGCCAGAAAAATGTTTTTAAAAATGTTTTGACAGTATTGAATTTGTTTAAAATCATGTGTATACAATGTGATTTTTTTCCTTGATAGTTACACCACTTGACATCACTAAAGTATTTGTATGAAATGGTATAAACATTTTTAAAGATGTTTTAAACTGGCATAAATACACAGATCATTTCTCTATCTTGGCACATGTGTGTCTAATAAATTTAAACATTTCCTTTTTATCATCCCTGACATCATTATTTGTCATGGATTGGTATATATATTTAAACTCTGCATGCAAGCCAGACCACAATTCCAGCCGTCTGTATCCCCTCACTCTGCAGTCAGGGTTTTTGTCTGAGGCTTTCTGGGTTTTTCAGAGTGGACCTGCACAGGGGTGACAGATTGGTCTTATTTGTCTGATAGAGTTGAGCAAGAAAATAGATCTAGAACTGGTTACTTCATTAGGTTCTCTCATTGATTGAACCCCCTGCTGAAGTGATGCTGCAGCCTCCACTGATAACTGCTGGTAATAGAACAAAATGAATTCTTATCACAGAGATTGGAAAGGCCATTAACCCCAGCCCCCAGTGCTTTTCAAACGTCACAGACAGGAAGCCGTGTGGTGCGCAGGAGGAAAAAAGAAACGCTGTGCTCTGAGCCGAGGTCATGTTGGCGGCCGTGTGTGAAATTTCCAGCCCTTTTGGCTCCCGTGTAGATGAAACAGCTACCCAGGCAGATGTTTATAATCATGTCTTGAATAAATATTGGATGGAGAGTAATAAAAAAGGAAGAACGCAGAGCGAGGGGAGGGGGGAGCTGGAGGGGAGTAAATGAACAGGAATCTGTTTATATTACTTTCAAATACTGAAGTAAAGCCCGACCGTGGTGCCTTCTTGTGTTTGATTTTCTCTGCATGCCTCAGGTGATCCGAATGGCACGAACACAAAAAGGCTTTCTGTGCACAATGCAGGTGTTCGGAGTTTGTCTGTGTAAACCTTTGAAGATGCATTTTTTAAAAGATTTAATGCTAGTTATTTTGGACCATTAATATCCCTTATGCAGACGCGCGCAGAAACTGAAGTCTGCAAAAAATTGAGGGGCAGGGGGTGTTGTTGGTGCAGCAAAATGAGACGCTTTAATCTTCATCATATTTATTTATTTGATGGAGCTGATTAATGGAGATGAGTGCATCACAGAGCATGAGGACATCACAGAAAATGGTAGCGCAGGAGAACCATCTGGAATTAAAGTAACTGACAACAACAAGGCAGGTTCAGCCGAGTGCTGGTATATAAGTTTTATGTAAGTAATATATATAAGTGACATAGAACTTACCTTAGAGAAAAGACATCTGTAGCAGCAGTATGAAATAATGGAGTTTGATTTGATCCTCTCTTTGTGGTTGTGGTAAAATATGCTTTTACTACCAAGTAAAATAAACTGTCTCTTCGTCAATGAAGTCAGTATAGAAGGAATGAAGGTTTTTAAAAGGTTTCAGTGGTTCAGTTCGGGCAAAATGCTACATGTAATATGCACTGCATTAGTACCAAAAACTGCTATTACCCATGATTTGAGATTATGCTTAATTTGAGCTGTTTGCAAAAATCTTTCAAAAAAGGGTTTATTCTTGTGAGTCAAGAGAAGAAAGTAGAAGGGAATGGTCTTGTTGAGGAATATTTTAGGAGATTTTTCATCAGTTAATCTTTGTTCTTAGAACCCTGGTATTTTGGTTAAATAGATTCTTTCGTCTCCACAGCAGCTGAGTATGTCTGAATGCGTCTCTCTTTGAGATCTGCTCCCAGCAACAGAGCCGTGGAGGAAATCAGGCCTGCGCTCTGCATGGATGTTTAGTATTTTAGACATGGTACATTAACGGCATCTGGTTAAGATCTAAATGCTTGTTAAATACACTGAATTTTGGAAAAAGAGGGTGCAAGAGAAAAAGAGAAAAAGATTTGGGTTGGGGGACGGTGGAGCAACAAGTCAGCAAAGCTTATTATACTGAAAGTATTACAACTGGCCCTTAACAAAGTAGTATAAGGTTTAAAGTTTCAAATGTTCCTTTTAAAACGGAGTGACCCAAATGAAAACCAGGGGGAAAGAATGTGACATCATGAAAACCATGAGATGCTCTGAACCAATCTGTGGTGTACTGGGAAATTAGTGTTCCTTACACCTCAACAAGATGAGCCACTCCAGAAATTGTAATTGCAAACAGATTGCATTTTTTTTCAAACGTTGAGATGAGATACAATATTAGGAATGCCAAATAAAAAAAATAACTATTATAATCTTTTCATTTAGTTGTATTTTTAATAGCACATCATCCTTATGAAATACCCTATATAATAACAAGACATGCCTGTGTTATTTTTTTTTTTGAGAGACATAAATAAACAGTACGACCAGAGGTGGGGGACACATTTTAATGAGCACCATCATTTTTGGGGTGTCCACGATTGTGTGCGGCGGGTGTGTGTTTTACCAGCTGGATAATGACCAGATCGAGGTGTTACAGCCCCCGTGAGGACAGGAGGGTAATGTCCTGCCCTCCACGCCTGTCATTATGCTTTCTCTACCACAACAATCCAGTGTTTTAATGAACAGAAAGTGTCCAGCGTCACATTGATAAATTTGCACCCCCTCCTCCTTTACCTCTAGATGTAATTCCAATAACACACCTAACAGAGCAGCTTGAGATTTTTGCTAAAGGGTACCGTGTGCATTTTGATGAGGCTAAAACTCGCCACTGCGATAATTGTGACGCCTTCTTGACCCTGGCCTCCCCCGGTGTGCTCTCAGCCCACATTAGGGCAGGTCTCCCGAGACCCTCAGACTGTTGAACAGAAAGCTGTCGGAGATGTGGTTGATGTGTTTGCGGGGGCAGTAAAAGTTGTGTATGGTCCTGCTGTTTGCGATTAAGTTTGATGGGCAGAGTCTGGGGCACCCCCGCCCCACTCCGACGTTGCTGACACGTTGCCTCTGTACAGCATTCAGATTACTCAAACTGCTGCCAGGGTCAGGCACAGTGCAGGCACCACTATGATGTAGAGGAAAGCATGTCGGGGAGTACCTCCCTCTGATGAAACGCTTACCAGACAAACTGCAGAACACCCTACTCAAAGATGAGGGAGAGAGAGAGTAGGACAGTGGAAGGAAAGAGGAAAAAAAGATCATCTGATGAGACCCAGATGAGAGCATCCTATCTTTTCCCTCTTATGCCTTATGTTACTACCTTTATAATTCGCCCTTTTCTTTTCGTGACACTCCATGTTTCATTAATGCATTCCACGACCGCCTTAAAAATTTGATGCCCCCTCGAGGTAGAGGCGCTCGCTAGTGCTCCGACACTTCATTTTCCAGCTAGGGAGACTGGATCAGTAAATCTAGGTAGCTGTGGAGGGATGCTCACGCTTGGGCGGGTGCTAGAGGGGGAGGGGCCACAGGCTTGCCCTCGTACCCTTAGGGTGTGACATTGTGCCATGTGATTGTGTCTCCTTTATTAACCGACCTAAAATCTGGTCATGATCACAGGCGTCCAGCTGGTCCTCATCCCCCCCGCCCAAGTCACTCAGATTCTCATCTGCCTACTGAGGCAGAGCTCTCTCGCTCTCTCTCTCACTCACACTCTCTATCTCTCTCACTCTCTCTTTCTCTCTCTCTCTCTTATTAGCACCCCACACCACTCATGCCTCTCTGACTCATGACAGAGGTGACGCAAGGAGCACTGTGTGTGTGTACTGGTATTGACTTTGTTATGGGGACCAAATGCCCCCACAAGTATAGTAATACCAGTGCAATTTGATTTTGTGGGGACATTTCTGAGGTCCCCATGAGGAAACAAGCTTATGAATCATACGGGATGATATGGAAGGATTTTTTGAAAATGTAAAAATCCAGACAGGTTTCTGTGAGGGTTAGGTTTATAGCCAGGGTTTGGAGATAGAATATGCAGTTTGTACAGAATGCAAAAACATTCTGTCTATGGAATGTCCCCCTAAAACATGAAAACCCAACGTGTGTGAGGGCTTACTTAAATGTATTGAGGACAAATTTGTATCCAAAAGTCAGCAAAATCGGACTAAAAATGCTATAAAATATAGGAAATAAAGTTTCTTTTTAAATTGTAAAAATGCAGAACGTTTTCTGTTAGGGTTAGAGTGTCAGTTAGGGTTAGGAAACAGTGTTTATAATTAACTGTGTATAAATACAATGAAAGTCTATGGAATGTCCCCATTGAGATAGATAAGTAAACGTGTGTGTGTGTGTGTGTGTGTGTGTGTGTGTGCACCTGCATGTGTTTGTATGTATATATAGATATAGTAGTTGGCTTGTGCTGCTGTGACACTACACTCCATTTAAAACTATAAAGAGCATTTATATATTTTACTTTATTGTTTTTGACTTGAATGCCTAAATTGAATATTTGTACTTCTAGAAATTCATTTGTCAAACAGCATAACATTGAAGTAGTGGAGGCAAGAAGATGATTAAAAATGGTGAACATCTTTACCAAAAACACTGTAGCCAAACATACATATAAGAGTTTTTGTTAAACTGTTTTTTGCCTTTTCATTGAATAGACACAACTGCTTTTGTTTCTTTAAGAAATGCAGCATGCACATCTTAAGAGACCCCCAGCTATCTTACACACACACACACAGACACACACAGAGTGCCTTTGTTGCGAGATGTACTAGAGCACACCGTCACCGCATGTGCGCCAAAATAGCAATTTTTGCAGCCGGCTGCCAGCAGTGACAGGAGATTTTTCATCCTGTTGTCAGAATATTATTAATAAAACATCAGGACTAGAGTGCAGCACAATTTTGCCTTTCAATCACTCTCAGCATCTGCCATGAAAATTTCATGCTGTATATAATTTCCACTTAATGTATTGCACTTAAAACGCCGGTGCTATGTGGGGATTTTTAAAGGGTTAATTATATCATGTATCCACAGAGTCAGGGCCCCTCTGCTTACCAAACAATGACTTGAGTGATTGTATGTAAATGTGCTGGTGACCTTTTTGCTTCCCTGTGGTCAATTTATACGGTTATTAAGGTTTTATAAAACAGATGAGCGCAGCACTTCATTTTGCTGCCTCGTGTTGTCCTGATTTATTTCATTTCTTATGGGGTCTTCCAAAATATGTTTATTTCTTATCCTCTTGCTTTCTCTGTCTATTCTGTGTGTCTCTCTCTTTCTTCCCCCCATCGTGTGCCATGTGATGGAAGCTACACGAGGTGGAGGGAGAAAGACGGGAGCGGTTATCTGGCATTACTCAGCCTGCTAAAAATTCATTAAAATGTGACATCAGCACAGTAAGAGACAAATGCTTACTGGATGAGGGGGAACAGTAGGCCTTTCAGAGATTAGAGGCACATGGCCTCAACCTATCACCTAACAGCATAAACAGATTAATCCACTGGCAGTGCTGCAAAGATACACAGAATTATTAAACACCGGTGGGGGGGGCAGCGGGGGTGATTTAGCCTAGAGGAAAATTTCCATGTAATCTGCCCGGCGCTAACAATCTGGAGGTTGTAATGTGGATCCCAAAACACGATTCATATTTCAGAGCGTCCTGTAGTGTAAAACCAGACGGATTCCCTCTGAACCAATCAGAATCCTGGTATTTTGACGTGCACGCCAGTGTTAAACTCTTGGTGCTGGTCATCTTTGGCATATCTTGGCTTCAAAGGCGCCATAACCTATAGTGGGTAACCGAATGCCCTTCCTGTGTTCTATTGTAGAGGAACCAGGTGAAGACGGCGAAGAATCCCCACGAGCCTCCTCATTGGCCACGGCCGAGGACAAAGACTCGAGCAAGAGTGACGCCATAGAGGGCAAGACGACGGAGAAGGACTCTAGTAAGACCTTTAGTTTTGGTCTTTTTCTTCATGGTACCCTCTCTCCAACGTTGCTCTATGTTACTCTCTGTAACACACAAACACCCCCTGCACCTACATGTTTTTATTTCTCCTGCACTGGAGCAGCTTTTCCTACTAATATTACCTGAATGTGTGGGTTGCATGTGAATTTTATCAGTAGCCTTGTATTGACCCATTTTAGTCACAGCCATCTGATGGAGGAGATGTGGATCAGGCAAAGAATATTCCGCAATGACCGCAGAGATTATTTTTTAATCAAATCAGTTTGCGTGCTTGTAATTTCTAAGCGCCTTTCATTAATCTTTGCTGTTCTTGCGTTTCCTCTGATGACATTTATTTTGTGTAAGCGTAGGATTAGATGCCGCTCAAGTGTATACTTTTTTCAAAAATTGCACCCTTGTAACCCTTTTTTCCCCGCCTCTTTTTTTTCTTCCCAACACACCGCCTATCAGGGCCCATTGTCCTCGCCGCAGAATAACTGCACATTCGTCTGGTAGCACATTAGCATGGGCAACAATCCTTACAAAACAGCGTTGTGTTGAGATCAGGAAACAGCCCCTGGAGCAAGCATCTGGCATCACTACCTAAGGCTCCGTTGTATTTGATTTGCCAAATAAGAATTCATATGTGCTTTTTATGTATGAGATGGAAATATATGATGGAAATGAATATTACATTAAACGTCTTTCATGCACACTGTACCTAGCTACATAATGTTGGGTTCAATGGAGCAGAGGAAATGCTGAAACAGGACAGAGCCTATTTGTTTAGCCAGTCGTTTATCTTTTATCCATATAACCATGACAGGCCTGACTGAGGCAACTCGTACCCAGTGCATTTACATTAACTATTACACGCAACATCATTTAATGTTGCGAATATCCATCCCTGAATGCTTTTTGTTTTGATTTTTTAATCCGTTACATTAAGGAACAGTTACTGTAGAATGGATGCTCTGTTGAACCCATATATTAAATGTGTTTTTCTCTTCTACACACTAAATCCCTAATATGGGTTTGAATGTAAAACACCAGTCTTCTACATATTAAAGATTATATGCAGAGACATTCACAATATTTCATAGTTCACTTTCATAGGGAAGATTTCTCCGAACTGCTCATTTTACCCTCGTTCTCATTTACTTTGTTGTTTAAATTTAGTGTCACTCTGCATTAATTAGAATCTTACTTGAATTTTCCATGCAAATCTCCTAATCTGGATCAACTCCAGATTGCTCTGTTTAGATGGTAACATGGAAGCATGTCAGTGTGTTGGCTTTAGGGTAAAGGGATCATTCGGAAAACACAAGCAAAGATAAAAATTAGCTGTCAATGTTGCTAGGAACATTTTCTGCATACCTGCTGTAAATTAGCAAGGAAATTAGTCATTGTGTTCACAATGCCCATTTTCGAATCGCTTGTGCAATTTAAAATAATGCATCCGAATTAAATAAAGTGCAAACAGAGTAAATGCTGCATATTTAACGTGCATTTGCATTCGAAACATTATTTGCATGTTTCCACAACGTATTCAAACTCTGAAATGAGCATTTATTCAATGCTGTCTATCTAGATATTAGATTAAAATAAATTAAAAGTATTTGCATATTACATTGAAGGCCTAGCGCTATGAATTCTGTTACTGATTTAATCAATTCGACAAGTCCTGTAGGATTTGCCAAATATGACATCCGTCGCTTTAAGCCTCGTCTGAAGCGCGATGGTAAAGATGATGGATTCAGATGAATTTCATGAGAGCAGAGAGAGAGCTGGGATTCAGTGTGGAGGCTGAGAATTCAGTGTGCTATTCAAATGTTATCTGCTGAACTGTAGGTCACTGTAATGCGTAACCTTAACCTTGTGTCCTTGTAAATCACCAGAGTTCTCGGAGCGTCCCAGGGTCCTGCTTTATTTATTGTCCTGTCACCTCAGCCAGACTGACTGGACTGGAGACCAGTAAATTGAACAGTAAATTTATGACGCCTTTATCAAGCGAGTCCTGCGTAATTGCCGTTTGCAGGGGAAAGAAATTTTGAAATAAAATTGCTTGTCATATAATAGCACACTGATGGTTCACAGAGCAATATTTTGCAGTGCTTTCAAACAGAGGACATCAGCCACTCGTGTTTCTGTTCTTATAAAATTGTGTAATGTCATTTCTAGACATAAAATGCAGAAAACCATGCATTGAAAATAAAAAACGAATAAACATGGCCTTTGTGTGCGAGGAAGATCAGATAGACAACTTTACAGAGATACATCTGTTGTTTTCTTCTTTTGTTTCAGTTCGGTTGGATTATCAGAAGTGTTTAAAGCAGCGAAGGTTGCACGATTTTCAAAATCCCATTGACAGTTGTAAATAAAGATGGGTGGCCAGTCTGCAGCCCTGCTCACTATAATGCAAACAGCTTGAATGTCATAAATCACTGTTTGATTTATCTAATCAAGCAAGGTCCTGCTTCTCAAAGACATTTGTCATTCGGTGGAGGAGGGGCTGTGGTGTCAAAATAATTTTCTCTGTTGCTTCATTGCACTGTGTGTGTGTGTTTGAAGACAAAGAAAAGGGCAGTTTCATTTAGTATGAGGTACAGTGTACACAAAGAACCTAGCCATTGAGTCCTGACACAGTTCTACAGGAAGATAAAGACTATTGTCTGCAGATATTATATAGCAAAGCCTTTTGCACAGTACATATGTACATATGTTTGGAGCAGTTTTTCTATTTTATGACAGTATTGTGTCCATCTGCAATGTTCTTTAACTGTTTATGAAAGTGGAGAGTTGCTTAAGCAAATACATCGTAAGGATGGATACTTATGTAGAGAAGATTAGCCCCCAGACCATACATTTATGTTGAATATGATGGCAATCAATGCATGGGCCTCATTGCATTGTAAAATGTGTTTGCACCTGGTTGTCCAGGAGTCGCACTCTCACCCGGGAAATAATTTAGTTGTAGATTGACTGGAAGATGGTGAAAATTGAAAGTTAAAATTAGAAATCCTCGTAATAAACAGAGGGGTTTGAAAAAAGGTCAGATGATGCGATACAGCAATGAGATTGGGAGCCTCGCAAATGAGGTTTTCTGTTTGTCATGAAACGCATGTGACATCGCCCCCAAAGCAGCAGGGATATCAAGGCCAGGAGAGAAAAAAGATTACCTAGCTATTTGAGGCTGCAGACCGAACTCTGATGCTCTTGGAAATTTGTATTGCGCCCTTGTGGTTTTTACTCCTCCTGTGTCACTTTCTTTGGCAGGCTAATATGTCAGGCTGCTGATATGTAAGATCGCAATAAAATAAGATGAAGTCCTTGCATTGCAAGGAATTAACATGCATGAACGTGCAGATGTTGAAATGTACTTTAAACCAATAATGAACAGACAAGAAAACTGCATTTTTTCCATCCATCCATTTTCAATGCCTGCTTTGCTAAGCTTTGATTCATAAGAGTAATACACACATTTAGCCTAGAGTGACCAGATTAGAATGAAGAACAGCAAGCAGGGTTTCTTTGTGTGCAGCGTATGCAGCGAGAGGATAAATTGCATTGACTGTGGAGGCTGGGACACTGTCTGTATCTGAGGATACAGGGGTAATGAAAGATTTATCACTCTGTGCAGCATACTCTAAATACAACTGGGGGCTGATTTGCTGAATTGAGCTCAGCTGAAATGGAAATAACATGGCAACCCCCCCTTAATACAGAGTATGAGGCATGGATATTCAGGGGGATGATGGGGAAGGTGATTTTAGCTATCTGTACCTCCAAATGAACTGCGTAATGGTACTGTGACCTACAAAGCAATAACAATGAATTCAAACTTCTGTTTACGTGTGAATATCTTCATAGCAGAAATTGCTTTGTGAATATCGATTTTTGTTGGGCTCTCTAGTGTTTATGCTTAAAATCAATATGTGCACTTCTGTACAAGTTTTTTTTTTGAATTTTTGCATAAAATGATTAAATATGATGTTAAATAATCTTCTAGGTACCCCACTAGCTTTTTGTTTACATTGCCAATAAGATGATCCTACCCAAATATTGTTTATTAAAGTAAAATCCTTTTACCTCTAAATAGATCACAGTTCCATAGTCCAGAATAAGCTTGTGACAAAAGACATCCTGTCTGTTTATTCACAGGAATTAATACACTGGCTAAGGAAACCCTGGGGACTTCTGCAGCAGGGAAGCGGTTGCTTCAGCAGGAGAAAGAAAATGACACTCCACCCAAGAGACCTAAATCAGTTGATGACCAGACGCTGTCTAATGAGCAGGTTAGTTACTTTAATGACAAAAATATGTTTACAAAAATAAGATTGAGTGGAGCCATATTTGTGAATAAATTAAATGCTTTGTTTTTAATAGTTTTAATTTTTCTCTAAATTATATTAAAAAGCATTAGCCTGTCTTGTAAGACCCTGAATGGTAACGGGACTTCAACTATTCTTGAAAGGGTTACATTAGGACAGGTATTGAGAATTTGCAGTCTAAAAGTATACCATGTAATGGGGATTAGGCATAATTAGTCTGAAATGGTTTATGTTCACATCCTTTGTAATCTTCTGATTAGAAATTCCAGCCATTCACGTTTTGTTAATTAGGTTACTTGAAATGAAGACCTCAGTGAATTAGAGGAAATTAGGTTGGATAGACATTATATGGAGTCCTACTTGTTTTGTTTGGAGTTTGGTTAATTTCCCCTGGGGATCATCTTGTGATCACTCATATGTAGTAATTTACAGCAGTTCTATAAAGTATGGCAATATTATAATAAACTACCTCTTTCAGGTGCAGCAGTGCCCATACTGTAATTACAGTAACAAGGATGCAAACCGGTTACAGTTGCACATCATGTCCCAGCATTCCATGCAGCCTGTCATCAGCTGCCCACTGTGTCAGGATATCCTCAGTAACAAGATTCACTTGCAGCTGCATCTCACTCATCTCCACAGCGTGGCTCCAGATTGTGTGGAGAAGTTGCTTATGACGGTATGTGCAGCGTAAATATTTGTCATTTATTTAATTGAAATATATTAAAACAAAGCTCCCAACCTTACTAATCAGACCTTACTTGTATAAGCATTTCTTTGGCACACCCTACTCTTTAAAGAATGATTTTATAACTTCACATTTTTCTCCCTTAAAATAACTTGTGTTGTGATATCA
>JAZGTH010000630.1:0-34653 GCA_036877525.1 Chromobotia macracanthus
GAGAGCCAGACCCTTTGTCCAGGTTGGTATGGAGGGTGTGGGCGACGGTGACGGTTAGCGTTAATCTCCTGCCTCCTCACAGCGCGTTGAAGCCGTACATGGGCACTGTCCCACACCTCTCACTGTTACTGAATACTGTCAGTATTCCGGTGAGGGCTCCTCTGCTGGCGTAATGTTACAATACCATTACAAAACAGAGAATTATGGAAAGACTATTTTAAAAATCTGTTTTTCAGACAGTCTCACACCCGATCAGAAAATCATACAAAAAAGATGAACCAGTTCCCGGCTGAGTTTTGGCTCTAGTCAGGAACTCTGCAAAGGTCATTCTGTCCACTTGGCCTCTGGTTTCTTTGGCAGTTAGCAGCCATCTGTGCAACATACGACAACCATCAACGAATGTCAATACATAAATACTTGTACTCATGTCTATCGCCAATTCTTTTAATTCTTTACCATTCCAAATTTTGTATGTTTCTTGCTTCACCAATTCAATTATTTGAAAAACAAATTTGGTTCTCCCACCTTTTCTTGGTGGCATTTCAGTATTGTCTTCTCGTAATACATGGTTTCATCCACCAAGGAATAATATAGATTCCATTATTCCCTCATGGCTAGTACTAATTCTTCGAAACCACTCTCGACCTCATGTGCTATGCTCATATGTGTTACCAGAGTCCACATTGATACTTAAGTGTTGTACATGTTTTCCACAACCTTCAATGGGTCAATCATACATGTTTTACATTGTCTTTTACCATCAATCAATTGAAAATATACTGTTTGGTTCAACATCTTTTAACATATTTTTTTAACATGTTTAACATGTTCTGTTTTCTCCTAATTTTCTATGTCTTTTAATCCTTCAACAACCCAGTCCACAATTTGACTGGTAATGTCAATAAGAACTGGAAGCTTGCAAACAAAATGCGCTCACCATTGGGCTGGATGGCAATGAACGGAGGAAAATAGCATTACTGCTAGTGAAAAAGCGCAGTGCACTGGATGTATAATATATTTGTCTTCACAGAAGAAGAAAAAATAGTATTTTTTAAATAATGTGACTCCGTGATGCGAGATCAAATAGTAATTAGGTATAAGATAAAACAGTGAAGGATGCAATTGTTTGAAAGAGACGACCTCATTGGTTTGAGTAATAAAAATTTGCAAGCATCAGAATGTGCAATGGTGCAGCTAAAGACTTAGTCGATAGGAGACAGAAGTGGATGCAGTTTGGCGTTAATGCAAATTGATGTAAGGGAAAAAAACAAAAGCCCAAGTCAGAGAGCAAGGGCTATGGAAAATGTGGCAACAAACATGCACATAAAAGTGACCTTAGCATTTGGGAAAAGTGCAAGAATTGTGGGAGAAGAATCATTTTGCTAAATGCTGTTAAGAAAAAGTTCAGCTTCTCGCAAAGATGAGACAGTGAGGATGAAGAAGACCAATCTTTGTGGACTCAGTTGAAGATAGACAAACTGTTAACTGATGAATGGATAACACACATGGATGTACATGGTACTGATGTTTCATTGAAACAAGATCCACAAGCCCAGTTAAACATCCTGCCCATGAAATACGTTAATAGACTGAAAAAAAAACCCAGGATAAGTCACAAAAGTAAATTTGAAAATTTATGACAAGACCATACCACAAAGGACGTAGCGATCGGTCTGTTGTGTAATGGAAAAAATAGGATACTTTTTAGTGCTTGCTGAAGTAAATAAACAACTATACTGGGACTGAAAACAGGCATGCAGCTTGGATAATAAAGAGAGTCATACATCTACATCCGCAAGAAAGGTGCTAGTTGCATTAAAGGAAAGACTGTGAGAGAAATTGGACACTCTGATTAAAGAAAGAATCATCAGAAAAATAGAAGAACCCACAGAATGGGTGAACTCCTTGTAATACTGGAGAAACCTGATGGAGATCTAAGACCTGGAAGCACTTGAACAGAGTGATCCAACGTGAGTACTATAAATTTCCAACAAAAAACGGATATAACTAGTGCAATGAGTGGAGCATGTTACTTCTCTAAATTGGATGCCTAATCTGGGTTTTATCAAATTTTTGCTAGATGAGGACAGTGCAAGCTATGCACCTTTAACACGCCATTTGGAGGCATTGTTTGCTACGAGTTACCGTTTTGGCATCAGCTGAGCCCTAGAAGTTTTCCACAAAACTGTGCAGCAGCTTTTGATGGAATAGAAGTAGGAGTTTTCATTGATGATGTGGTAGTCTGGGGCCCCAAAAGAGCATGATGCAAGACTTCGCAAGGTTCTAAATAAAGCACAAAGAACAGGGTTAAAACTGAACAAAAGCAAGTGCCAATTCGGTATTACATACCTGGGAGAGAGACTGTCTAAAGAAGGGTACAGCTGGACAGGGAAAAATCCAGTACAATCAAAGAAATGCCTGAACAAAGAGACAAGAAAGACCAGCTTAGATTCAGCTTTATTGTCATTATGCAGAATACAAGTAGAAAATATACAATATTTACAGAAAATGTCCATAATATGAGCAGTGGGTGCAAATATAAGGATATCTGTCCAAAAATGTTGTGTATAAGCAGTGCAAATAGTATGAATGTTAAACAATGTACAGAATTTGCAAAAATAAGGTAGTGCAAGTAAGAAGAGCCTGACTGTTAAACAATGTACATATGTGGAAATAAGATTAGTATTAGTAATTGTAACAGACTGTGCAAATATGAATAGTGCAAATGAGTTAAGTACTGGAACCAGTTCAGGTGTAGTTAGATTGGTTGTGTAGAGTTCAGCAGGGTCACAGCCTCGGGGAAGAAGCTCTTCCTGTGTTTACTGGTCTGAGAGCATAGACTCCTGTAGCGCCTGCCAGATGGGAGGAGGGTGAAAAGTCCATGGTTAGGGGTGTAAAGGCATCCTTGATGATTTTCCTTGTCCTACCCAGGCAGCGCTTGAGATAAATGTCCTTGATGGTTGGTAGATGAATGCCAGTTTTCACCACCCATTGGAGTGCTTTGCGGTCTGACCCAGTGGTAAAAATCCACAAGTATCCTTAGGCTCAGGTGAACTTTCTTGAGGCTCTGTAAGTAAAGGCGCTGCTGTGCCTTTTTGACTAGGAGAGGTGTTTATGGACCATGTGAGGTCATCAGAGATGTGGATGCCAAGGAACTTGAAACTCGACACACGCTCCATTACAGTTACGTTGATGTAGATGGAGTTTTGGTCCGCCTGAAGTCTACAATGATCTCCTCTGGGTGTTTAAAACCAGATTGTTGGTGGCACACAAGTCCAGGATCCGATTTACAGAGGATGTGCTGATTCTAAGCTTGGAGATCAGAATGGAGGTATTACAGTGTTGAATGCGCTGAATGTTCGAATGAGCTGAAGTCAAGAACAGCATTCTATCATGTGTTGTGACTGTCCAGGTGGGTTAGGGCAGAGTGCAGTGTTGTAGCAATTGCTTCCTCCGTTGATCTGTTGCAGCGATAAGCAAACTGATCGCTGCAACAGATCAACGAAGGACACAATTGCTTAGGGTTAATAAACTACCTGGGAAGTCTGTTCCAAATTTTTCACCAAATACAAGGTCTTAAGAGCCTGTTGGAATCAAAGTGGCACTGGAGGAGCAGGAGCACACAAAGGATGTATGTGGTTGAAGGGCAGTTTAACTAAAGAACCTGTTCTGAAATTCTATGACCAAGATAAGCACTAAAAGTTTCTGTGGATGCATTGAAAGCTGGCTAAAGGTCGTTTTACTAGCCATATAGTATCCAATTGCATAATTATTCCACACAATGACTTCTAGAAACTATGCACAAATAGAAAAAGAGACTCTAGATGCAGTGTTTGGCTGTAAGAGATTTCATGATAAGATCAGATGTTGAAAATTGTGCACAAGGGACACTTGGGAATGGAGAAATGTAAGAGGCGGGCATGAGAGGTACTGTATTGGCCGGGTATGCACAGTGACATTAGTGCATAATTGTAAGTATGCCAACAGCACAGATATCAGCAACCAAAAGAGCCAATGAAACTACATGATAGAACAATAGAACATGATAGAACAATAGAACAATGGAGAAAAGGTTGGAATGAACTTGCACAAATAAAAGCCATATTTGCAGTCATGGTATTCCAATGACTGTAATAACCGAAAATGGATCACAATTCACAAGTCAGAGCTTTAAAGACTTTGCAGAAATTACAGCTTTGAGCACATAACATCAAGTTCTCTTTTACCCGCAATCCACGGTTTAGCAATGAAAGGAGTGCAAATTGTAAAATGCCTTAAAAAAAGCCACTGAGACAGGAAGATCCATATCTGGTTGTTCTTAAGTAGCATCAAAGCATCACCACTGGAGAATGGCCACTCAGCAAAGCATGGTGCGGAATGCACTGAATTCCTCAAGTGAGAGGCAGATGAAAACTATAATAGAACAGCCAAATCACTGAGTCCCCTGGCTCAGGAAGAAGTAGTACGACTGAGATGTGATAGGCAGTGGAGACCACTGGCTAAAGTGGTAAAGAGACTACACCCAGGTCATACAAAGTGTTAACAGAACATGGGAAGACAATGAGGTGGAACAGAAGACAACAACTACAATTGCCTCAGAGAGAGGTGAGAATCAAGGAAAGTGACACACATGACTTAGCAATCTCAAAGCAAAGTGAACAAGCAGAATCGCCCACAAAAGTAAGGTATCAGGGACTGATAAAGAAAAGGTGGTTAAGACACTAACAGAACATCCTAGAGACAAATAAACAGACCAAAAAGACTGATAGAAGAGATGTGAAGATATGTTTACATAAGTAAGGAAAAAAGTTTCAAGCTTGTGAAATGTGATTACTAAGAATTGTTGATTGTTAATTGGTGAAACATTATATTGAAGAGTGGAATATGGAATGGAATATGGGACATGGAATATGGGACAATTAAAATATTTCATAGGATCTACTTATAGAACTAGCTTAGACGAAGAGCTGGATAGATGCTGGATATTTAGAACAAGCTGAAATTTTAACCCATTAGAGATAGGACAATGATACTATGACAGAAAAAATTTTAAGATTTAAGAAAAATGAGCAACATGAGAGACAAAGATATGCAGAGAAATTACATAAAATTGTAGAAACATTAATAAAATCCAGTAAAATTTTAAACCCAGAAGGGGATGTTGTTCTGTTAAAGGCAGTCAGAGATCAATATTTATGATTTGACATATACCCATACTCTTTACAAGTCAATCTGTACTTTTGGGTGATACTTTTGGGTCTAGTGCAGATCACACAAAGATAGGGACGGACTAGAGTTTCAATGGGTGTGACCTTCTCTCCTGTAAGGCCCATAACCCTCTCTAGTTCTAGTCCTAACCAAAGCATTGCTCTAGACCCATGCTTTCCATGTTCTACTCCGATCAAACCCCTCCTATTAAAAACCTTAATGACCTCTTCCATTTTCTTCTTTCAGTTTCACTCTCCCTATTAGCCTGTCAACCTCTCGGTTGCCTATTGCTGCTTCGGTGTCCTGTTTAGTATGGCTCATTATCCTGTTTAGTATGTTTAGTATGATGGTAGCAGAATTCTGAATCACATTAAAACTATCTCTTCATGTTCTAACTCAACAGCTTTTTGTAACGTTTTTGTACAGCTGTCACTTCCGCTGTTTGAGCTGTTCCTTCTCTCTCTTTACTTTGTGATGTGATTAGCTGTGCATCTTTTCTGATAAAATTTCTCCATTTTACTTTCCCTGATTTCTCACTCCCATCTGTAAAAAACTTGGGAAGGTGTTCGGCTTATCATGAGTCATCTTGTCTTTCTTGTTTTGCCTAATCATCCTCCAATCTAACTGATTGTCTTCAAAAATTAAATTCCATTAAACCCATCTGTGTGAATGAATCCTGGCCTGATTCATAACTACGTTTCTTTTTAATCTCGCCAAGTTCTTCTGCCATTGAATGAATGATTATGGGCTGCCTTTGGCTATTGGCTTAAGCTGCAACAGTTGCTTTGTCACTGATGCTAAAATGCTCTCTAGGCCATTTTCTGCGTATTTGCTCATAGCAGTTCCTGCATGTGAGTTAAAATGGAAATGGGCCCCTTGCCGTCTTGGTTTGACAGCGTTAGGGTAACTTCCTCTTCTTCTTCTACACACACACTTCTAAAGGAATTATTTCTAACTCTCCACTGTTCAAAGCCATTCCTATTCATTTCAGTCTGGCTGCTTCAATTTGTACAATACCCTAGCTTCCCTAGAATATCTAGGTACCAATTCTCTGATGTAGTTCAGCATTCCTAGTAATGACTGCAGTTGTTTTCACGATTTAGGTGGTCCAGCCTTTTCCATTTCTTTTAGCTTAAGTCTCATGCTTGTTAGGGCTTTTGTCTTTACCTAACTTGAATCCTAGGAAGTCTATTTCATGTTTTCCTATTTCCATTATCTTTAAATTAGGCTTCAAACCTGCCTTCATTATTTTTGTGTAGTCTCTTTTAGCAGTTTCATGTGCTCTTCCTCTGTTTCAGAAGATATTAAAACATCATCAGTATAAACCATTACTAGTATTCCTGCCAAAATTTCAATCATCATGCTCTGAAAGACATTTCCCTGAATTTTTGTATCCTTGTGGCAGAGCATTATAAATGTACTAGTTCCCATTATATGTAAAAACAGTTTTTCCACAACTTTCATCTGCTAGGGGAACCAATAACCATTAGCCAAATCAATCTTCAATAACCAATTCTTTTCTCTACCAATATCTCCACTTGCTTCTGTGCAGTTAATCAGGTATCTAGTATCAGGTACTGTAACTTTGTTCAATATTTTGTAATTAGTTACTAACCTCCAGCCTCCATCTGGCTTGGCTACTGCTTGGATTGGGGAATTGGTTGTAGCAGTTTACTTTTTCTGTAGCTTCCTTATAATTCCCTGATTTGCTATTTCTTTAATAGGTTTGTTTATTAGGCATTTGCAGGGGGGAGAAAGATTAGAGCTTAGACGCAACCCGAACGTGCTCTGGAAAATTTCTGTTTAATTACCCTTTTAAGTGCCTGCTAGCTTATCAGTAGGGCTGATTCTTGTTTTGAAGTTTAGAAGATTATTTTGCGAAACCGGCTAATAGTAAACACAGAAAAAATGGACCGGTCGAGGCTGAACAAGCTAATATGGAGGCCTGCATCTCAGCCAACAAAATGGAGCTGAACTTGTTAATTGCAATGGAAAAGATGACAGAAAATATCATGTGTGCTATGGACGCTAAAATTAGGTCCTGGAAGCAATACATGATCAAACAGTCCAATTTCAAACGATGAGTCAGCGAACTGGTGACACGGAGAAGAGGATCATTGCTGTTGAGACCGTGGCTTCATCCGTGGATGTAAAAACAGCGGCCTTGGAGAAACATGCGAGACTTGGAAGACCATATCAACGACCTGGAAAACCGTGGATGAGATGCAGTCCAACAACATTTGAGTTGTTGGACTGCCAGAGGGGACTGAGGGCTCGGACCGGTTAAATTCTTTGAAAACTGGATTCCTGATTATCTTCAAATTACCATTAAAGCTGGGCGCATTCAAGTTGGATCGGTCGCATTGGTCATTAGTACCGAAACCGGGTCTGAATCAATGCCTCAGGTCTGCGATCTTGAAGTTCCACAACTTCACGGATTAACAACATGTTGTGGAGGCAGCACGACGCATCGGAGGCAACAAATTGTCAAGAGTCTTATTCTTTAATGAATTCTCAGCGACATTGGTAAAGAAATGGAAGGCATCTGATCAGGTGAAGGCACAGCTGAAGGAGAAAAAGGTTGATTATGCTCTTCTATACCCTGCAATATTAAGGGTGATGGTCAACGGAAAACCCAAGAAGGCCCGGGAGAAGCATCTGCTTTTGCGGACGCTTTGGAGTAAATTTGTGCAGGTTTGTCATCTACACGTGGGACATTATACTGATTTGCTACTCTTTATAACAGAGTATATATTTTGTTTAACAGCCCCTGTAAATGTCAAAGACAGAGATGTACATTTATGTTTATTTGAGAAATTCATATAAATTTGAGTTCATTTATTGTTTGAAATTACTTGAACTACTGAATGTGGGACTGTTGCATTATAGGTAAAATTAGCATGGAGGCAGAGAAATCCAGATGGCATATAGCCTGAAAAAGAATGAATTTAGTCTGTTACCATTTTGTGTATAATGTTGTTTTATGTCAGTTTATGTAAACAATGTTATGTGTAAAAAGTGATGTTATTAGATTCAGATTGTCGCTTATGTTTACTTGCATATCAGCAGACATTTGAATGAGAGACTGTGAGAACAAAAGAACTCTGAGAAATACATATTTGAACATTATATGCTTTATTTCTAGTAGTTTTCACAGTGTCTGCTGGAAAGAGAGTAAAAGAGAGAGTCCCTTTGTTTAAACAGAGAGTTCTTATTTGCAAGCATGCCTTGGATGGCTCGAATGGGTGAGGATTTAAATCTGTCTAAGGACAATTGAAAATAAATTGGTGGAACAACTGGTGTTTTTCTCATCATTTTCATCAAGAATGTACCCTTTAAATTGGAAATTTCATTGATGAATGTGTACTGCCCTCCAGCACACCCTCAAATTTTCTTACTGAAATATTTTTAGAATTCTCAGCTATGAATAGTGAAAATTCTATAGAAGGAGGGATTTCAATTGTATTTTAAACCCTATTATGGATAGATTTTCCCAAATCCCCACTCTCTTCACAAGCAAAATCTTTAAATGCAATTTGAGGAGTTGGGTTTTGTAGATGTATGGAGATTTTTCCATCCCTGAGCAAGGAATAGAACCTATTTTTCAGCACCCTATGGATGTCACACAAAAATAGATTATTTATTTATACCAAGAACCTCACTGGACATCATATCCGATAGTTGTATTGGGAAAATAGTTATTTCAGACCATGCTTGTGTAACAATAACTGTTAATTTAAAAAGAAGATTTTGGACAGAGTAGACATTGGAGATTTAACTCTACCATTTTGAAGGACAACAAGTTCCCATTTTCCTGCAGAAATGAGATTAGATCTTTTTTTGATATAAACCAAAAATCTACAGATGACGCATCTTCTCTTTAATGGGAGACAAGTAAAGCCTATGCCAGAGGTTTAATTATTTCATTTTCAGTTAATATGAAACAGAAAAAAACAAGAGAAGCAGCAAATACTAGAAAAAGATTAAGCAAAAAAGAGAAAGATCAGATCCACCCTGGATTCTCTTTTGACACAAAATGCTGAGAAAAAAGTTAAATATGTTAAGCAAAAGTATTATGAACACGGAGACAAACCAGGAAAGTATTTGGCATATCTTACCAAGAAGAGATCTGTCTCTCAATACATTACATTTATCACTTGCTCTAATGGTAACCACTATTTTACACTGATCTTTATACTTCAGAATTAACTAATACGCCATCAAGGGCAATGGATGATTTTTTCTTTAGTATTAGTCTGCCAACGATTAAGAAGAGCAAAGATTTATTCTTAATGCTTCTATTACTCAAGATGAGGTGTTGAATGCAATAAAGATGCTACAAAATGGGAAAGCTCCAGGACCTGATGGTCTTAATAGTGAGTTTTATAAAGAGTTTAATGATGTGTTGTTAGACCCAATGTTTGAGATGTTTAAAGATTCACTGTCAGGTAAAGGCCTGCCTCAAACATTGCAAGATGCACACATATCAGTTATTCTAAAAAGGGGAAACCTCCAGAATCCTGCTCATCATACAGACCTATAGCCTTGCTGAATGTTGATCGCAAAGTTTTAAAATCATGAAAGTTGTGTTAATCCTGTTACTCTCAATACACTTGGTGGCTAGTTAGACGCCTGGAGGGTAGGTCTAAATTTACCTCTGTATGTTCTCCAGTTTTACATAATCCAGATTTTCAACCAGGAATGATGGATGCTGGCTTTACGTTCTGGTGTAAAAAGGCCAATGTTAAGCTACAAGATTTGTTCATTGATAATAAATTAATGTCCTTTCAACAAATAATGGAAAAATATGATTTATCAAAATCAGAATTTATCCTTTTTTTACAAATTAGGCATTTCATCCAAAAGAGTACAACATTAAAAGACAACTTTGAAATATCCCCAGTTTAAAGATATTTGTTTTTCAAACAACTGGGAGAACATCGATTAGCCTTTTCTATAACACTTTATGCTCTATAAATGGCACTGACTCATAGAATAGTAGGAAGAAGTGGTAAAAGGAACTATCAGTTCTGATTGATGAGGATGTTTGGGAGGAAGTCTTGGAGTGTGCTAAAATCTGTCTGTAACCACGCAGGAGCAATTCAGCTGAAGATACTGCACAGACTACGATATCTCCTTATCGCAGACATACTTTTAACAGTTCCCCATTTTGTATTAAATGTAAGACCAAAATTGGTACTCTGACTCACTGTCTATGGTCATGCCGTTTGATACCGAATTACTGGTGTAATACTTCGTGAAATGCAAAAGATTTTGAGTTTGGATCTAGATTTAAACACTGTGTCATTGCTACTAGGATTGCCTGATAGTAAGATAACTTCTCTGGCTAACAGAAGGCTCTTTAATGTCATGACGATTTCGGCACTGAAAAACATTCTTTTGCAGTGGATCTCTGATAAAGCCCCCTCTGTGAAGGGCTGGCAAAAAGTGTTAATGGAGATATTACCACTGGAATACCTTACTTGTATAATTCATTCAAAGACGGACCTTTTCTACAAAGTATGGGAACCGTTTGTAGTTTTAGATATTGTTGATGTCTTTGTCTATTGTGACTTACAGGTTGTGGAAAATCAATTTAAAAAAAAATAGGTTTGCTAATGTCAGGGTCCTGGTTTCCTGTTCTGTGTTTTCTGTTTACTGTCTTGTGCCGGTTCATTTTCTCTGATTTGTCTGACGTCGCTGTTACCAGTCCTGTCGGTCTTTTGTCGGGCTCTTGCCATGGTTTTTTGTTCCGTGTTTTGATCCGTGTTTGCTCTGTTTTTGCTATGGTTTTATTGGAGTGTTGTTTAGAGTTTATGGAAAGCCTTGTTTTGTTTCTTGTTTTGCCCTCTCGTGGTTTTTGTTTTGTTTATTTATAAAATAAAGAATTTTTTCTGTTCTAATGCTCTAATGAGTAGATGAAGAGTCTCTGCCCGTTCCTTCACTTTAAAATTCACAACTGAAGCGATCACTCTGACCTCTTCCTAGGGTATATGACTGGACCTGCATCTTCATGTGTGGAACTAACCCATTCTAGTTTTCCCCCTGTATCTTCGGGTACTAGATCAATGGTAACCCTTTGGCCTATCATATTTGCCTGTCAACTTCTTTTGAAACCAGCTTCTTTTCTGAGAAACTCAGAAAAGAGGGTTTTCTGAGGGTCTCTGAGTTCTCTTTTTCTCTTTTAACAGTTCTATCTCAAGCCTGCACATGCTTAAACTCAGTTCCTCTGAACTGACTCTATGGCTGTGGTATGTGGGGACTTACTGCTTCTCACGCTCTTACTATTATCCTTGAATTTCATTGACAATATACAAAGATACTTGCTCGAGTCCCATGTCTTATTTGGGCACCATGTCTTATTTCTATCCCGCCAGTATAACCCAGCAAACTAATGTGCAAACCTTGTATAATCAATTCATTTAAGTACATTTTTTGTGGTTGACTGGGAGAATCCACCTTTTATATTGGATCCATTGCATCAGATACAACAATTTAAAAAACAGGTGTGGAGTTAAAATTGGCAATTAAAGAACAAAGCTTTTCACTCAAGGTTGTAGGGTCAGACAGGGCTGCAGCTTGAGTACAACTCTGTTCAACTTATGTCAATGAATGCTACTGGAGCAATCCACCACAGCCGGTCTCAGAAGTAAAATCTGTTCTGTAAGCAGATGACCTGCTGCTGCTGTCAGATACTGCACAAGGCCTACAGCAGAACCTGGAATGTACTGCAGACATATAGTATGCCCTCTTTTGTCTGGCCACTGCAGCTCCTTGTTGGTCCCTGGCCCCCTTAAGAGTTGTGTGTAGTCAGTCTTGCAACATCTGCAGGTACTCTATTGGGAGACCCCCGGTATCTCTGGCTCAGATTGGGACCAAATCCATTGGCATTCAGAATCTGATAGGTCCACAGGACGAGGGGTAAGTGACAGTCCCAGTCACGCTGATGATAACTAGCTGTGTGGTTAGGGTATGGCTGAACCGTTCCACTGAGCCATCACTGAAGGGGTGGTGCAAGTTTTCCGTATTCCCAGCAGTCTATAGACTTCTTTGAAGCCTCAAAGTTGCGACCCTGATCACTGTGGATTTCCTCGGGTGCTCCAAATTGGCAGAATATTTCCTTTTTTGCCATAGTAGCTGCACTTTGGTCTGCTACTGCATATGCCTCTGGCCACTTAGTAAAATAGTCCATGGTCATTAAGACTGAAAAGTGTCTGAGAAAATGGCTGACTGAAAATGGCACAGGATATCAACTCCCACTCGTTTCATAATGGACAAAGAGCTCTAAATCTCAGCGACATCCCATCCAATAAAACCGGCTTCTTAGCCAATTTGGCTTACCATAATATGTTGTGTGGCTCTTTTCCATTCCTCCAGTCTCTAGGAGTAGCGACTGTCGAAAAAAATTTGAAAATTGTAGTCTTGAAGGATCTTCATCCATTATGCCACCTGGCCCTCTGGGTTTCAGAAACTTAAACAACCATGTGATAGAAGAGTGATCTGTCCATAGCTGGAACCTCCTCCAATACAGGTACAGCCTGTCTGGCAGTCATGGGCCTGTCATCTCATGTTGATGTCCTGATTCTGGTCAAGCACCTCCCGCAACTGTTGGCTTTGACTGGTGGTGAGCCCTTCACTGCTCCTTTGCCACAGCTCTTGAATAGCCTGAACAGTATACAGCAGTTATACTGTACAACAGTTTATTTGGCTAATTCATTACGCATTGACTTCTCTGATGAACAAACCTTTGTTGTGGCAACCGGTAAAGTGAAAATCCTGGATTCGTCACCATGACATAACAGAAAAGGCAGACATGCAGTAGTCAACTATGCATGTTGTTTTATTGTATCAAACTAATTTAAAACAAAAATGAGGAGACTCAGACTCAAAGGTACTCAGTTCATTTATATTCATTTTACACTAAAATGCAACATTTGATATTACTAATCACCTTAGGACTACCCAAGAGTGTGACTAAATAATAGGGGTTTGTATATTATCTTGGAAAATATATTTTCCTTAACTTTATATAGCAGTTTTTTAAATGTGCATAAACAAGCATGATGTTAGCAGACATTACATATGATTAAATATGCTTTATAATTGCAGAGGAATAAATATAAACCAAAACACTTTAACTAAAAGGTAAATAATGTTAATTATTCTGAGGTTGTTGGTGTTTTGTCATATAACTGACTAGAGTCAAAGTTGCTGTCCCCAGTTGCCTGTTCTTGTTGCCATGGTAACTTTGCTCTCAGCTGCTATCAGTAATGATGGGTCAAACACACGAGGATCCATTTGCAGTGTTTTAATCGTTAACCAGGCAGACAGGGTTAGGCAACAGTAGATAGGAACAATGGAGACAAGGCAGAGTAAACGTGTTACGGAGGAGGTCCCTGCTCCACCTCCTCCTCACCACCAGCGGGAGCCTTCTCCTGAATACTAGCACCATTGTGGACTACATTTCCCATAATGCACTGCAAATGGATCCTCAAGAGTTTGACCCATCATTACAAAACGTAATACAGGTGTGGGTCGAGGCAGGCAGCAAACAATTATAAACATGGGACAGTCCGATAATCAGGGCAGGCAGCAAACAATAAAAAAACAAGTAACAATCCAATAGACAGGGCAGGCAGTAAACAATCCAAATCAGTAACGGGTAATCCAAAACACATGAAGAAAACACTCAGTAATGTTGCCTGGGCAAAACAAGACTTCACAATGGGTTAACATGAGGGTAGGGTTTATATACACAAGAGTTAATGAGGTCCAGGTGAACAGGAAGTGATCAAACCCAGGTATGGGGGTATTATGGGAAATGTAGTATGAAATGGTGCTAATATTCTGGAGACGGCTCCCGCTGGTGGTGCGGAGGAGGTGGAGCAGGGACCTCCTCCGTAACAGTAATAGCTTAGTTAACTATTAATGAATATAATAAAGACAAAATATTTTGTCTTTATTATACACATACTACATTTTTGAGCCTTAAACCTGTTATTTGAGCAGGTGAGCTTAGCTGTGAAGCAATCAGTGAGCCAAGTATTAGTTAGCACTTAAACTTGAGCGGAAGTGGCAGCCCTCATGTGAAGCCCTCCTACAACCTACAACTCAACCTGTGCAACTCCACCGAGCAGAGACACCAACAGGACATTGCAATGCATGCTAAGTATCCATTGCTCGTTTGCTTTCTTCCTGCCTAACTTTCTCTCTCACTACTAACATGTGCTTCCCACATATTCCCACTGTTTCTTGTAGACGCAATATTACACACACAAGACAACAACGTAACCCACATCACCTATGCTCCCTCCTTATCCACTGGGTTATGGAATTGTAGTCAGCAGTTAACAAAGCAGACTTCATCCCCGCCTTCGCCAGATCAAATCTCAGTGCACTGGCACTGACAGAGACATGGATCAACAAGAAAAACACTGCAATTCCATCAGCCCCCTCATCCAACTTCACTTCCAAACACACACCCCGCCTCACAGGGCATGGAGGAGGGACAGGTTTGCTTGTGTATAACACCTGGAATTTCACTCTACTGCCTCATATGTCATGCAATAACAGTCACTTCTCAAGCAAAAATTCACCTTGGTGTCATATGGGCAATTTCATCAAAGAACTTGACATGCTGCTATCATCTTTTCCAGAAGATGGCACTCCAATGGTAGTTCTTGGCAACTTTAACATCCACCTAGACAGACCACAAGCAGTTGACCTCTTAGTCTTCTGCCCTTATTTGACCTCCTACAAACGAACACTCTTCCCACCCACAAAGGAGGGAAACAACTAGACCAGATCTTCTCTCGTAACTGCACCACAAATAATGTCCTTGTTACACCTCTACATGTGTCTGATCATTTCTTCATACAATTCACTGTTACCCTCCCTCCATGTTCACCACCCATCCCCACTCCTGTTTCTGTTTGTTGTAACCTTCGCTTACTCTCATCCACTTGCTTTTTATCAATGGCTTCCACTTCCCCCAATAACCCAGTTCTCATCACTCAGTGCTGAGGCAGCAACTGAAACTCTCTGCACAACTTTAACATCCTGTCTTGACGATATATGCCCTCTAACCTCCAGGCCAACACGCGCAACACCCTCAAGTCCTGGCTCTCTGAGAGCCTCGGCTGCCACCGGATCAAGCTCAGAGCCATAGAGAGAAAATGGCGCAAGTCAAAAGACCCCACAGACCTCAACAAGTACCAGTCTCTCCTCTCTTCCTTTTCTAAAAGCATCTCCACTGCCAAAGCTCCATTGCCTACTTTCAGAGTAAGATCAGCAACACCTCTAACAACCGTCAACTATTCTTAACTTTCTCATCTCTCCTTAGTCCACCCCCACCTCCCCCATCTCTGACTGCCAGTTTTTTCACAGACAAAGTCTGTCATCTACCATCAGCAACCAATTCTGTGCACCATTTACCCCTAACCCCCTTTACCTCCATGCCACCCAACACTTCCATCTTTCTCTCCTTTCTTTGAAACTGAGGAAGAGGGGTTGAAGGGGTTAATGAAAGGTTTAAGTGGTGATACATGAAATGTAGGATGAATGCAGTACTGTGGGGGGAGTTGGTGTTGAAAGGGGATGTCATTGATCTGACTCAGGATGGTAAAGTATGCACTGGAAGGGAGTGAGCCCGGTGGTGGATTGTCTCAGGGAATTTTGTGTATACTTGGCCAATGGAAGGTAACATTCCAGCTGTGCTGATGGTCGTAGCAAAAGGTTTGCAGATATCTCCCAATTTCCTGGATCTTACGCTCAGTCTAGCCATTAGTCTGTGGGTGGTAACCAGAAGATAAACTGATGGAGAATCCAAGTTGTTTGAAGAAATAGTAGTAGAAATAGTAGGAAAATGCTTTAGAGGAATTAGCTTGCATGCCTTCAATGATCAACAATTGAAATGATCAACTAAATTAATTACTAAAATGCAGGTATAAGAATCAAAATTTGGTAGGTCAGTTATAAAATCCACACCAAGATGGGACCATGGTCTGTGAGGAATGGAAGACATTGCGGGTCATGTAAGGCCACCGGTATTGTTCTTAAAGGAGCGAGAGAGTATGCTGGCTACCTGGGTGTCCAGAGCCCGGGGAAGAATACAGAGAGCTCAGAAGATCTTGACGAAAAGGAGCTGGAACATATATCTTACCTTTTGTGCCTCCCAACAGAGTGGGTTCACCTTAGGTGGCTTGACTTACCACTACGGCTGGAGGGAGGATGGTTTCTTTGGGCGAAGGTTTGTTTGGATGATACATTCATAGGTAGGTAATGTTGACGTGAACTCTGATGTCGATGGTGGAATCCTCCAACACCAGAAATAAAATTAGTTCTTGATGAAGGCAGTCAATCTTGAGTGTGATGGGTGGTGATTGAATCTTCCCACTCCCTAACGGCTTTCCCTGTGTGGTTTCAATGTTGAGTACATGAGAATGGCTTTTTCGGGTTAATTTCAGTCAATTCAGAAGGGATTGGGAAATAAAGTTACAAGATGATTCAGACTCTAGGAAGGCTTGTGCTGGAATAGAGTATACAGGAGTTACAATATTAACTGTAAGTAGTTTCAGTGAAGATACTTCTGGATTGACTTAAATGGTACTCACAGCAGGATGTGGGGGATGAGTAGGACATGCCTTGATAAACTGACCTAACGATCCACAGTATAAGTATACATGGGTTGCATGGGTTCTGGTGTTGGAAGTATAGACGGGGTTAGGTAAGTGGATGTTCAGGTGAGGAAGCTTCAAGCTGACAAGCAGTCAGCTGTTGTGAGATCCTGATTGCTCTCTGCATGAAGATCTCGAGTCCAATAGAATCGTCGTAGATGGCCATTTGTGAACAAACGCTTGACTCCAGCCCCTGTTAGTACACGGTTAGCAGGGCTGACTCATTCCAGCCACTTGAAGCTTCGAGGGTGTATACTTGAAGAGTATAATGACACACAGAAGATTTTCCTGAATGAAGATAGATGAGTTGATCAGAGACAGACAGTGTAACCACGGACTTCAAAGACCTCCTTAAAATGAGCTATGAATGAGTCAAATCAATTGATGATGACACTACATATGCCATCATCATGTTCCATATGGAACATGCCCAGAGTAACAGGTGTCCTGACAGGAGAGAAGAAAGGCCACCTTAGACCTTTCCGTGATAAACTGTTGCTGATACATTTCAATATACAGAGAGCATTGCAGTAAATATCTGCCGCTGTCCACTTCATCACCCGCATTTGAGGATGGTAAGGCCATGGGACTGGCTAAGACAGATCGTGGAACAGAGATTGCTGTAAGTGAAGCACTAATTCAGTGAATGGATCTGGGTGAGTGGGGAGTTGTGGAGTTGAGTTGTTAGAATCCATCTTAATTGAAGATGTTGTTATCGGTCCGATCTTCTGTCAGCATATATACAAGGGAGTCAAGAGGTGTTTAACAATACTGCTGGTTTATTCAACAACAGACAATAAACAGCAGTAAAACATCAACAGTAGATTCAGAGTAAACGTAACAGCAAACATCAAACAATGTTTATGAACAGGTTAGTTAGCTAGAGCAGTTCACATTGTTTACATACAATAAAGAGGAGGGGGCGAAAAATTCCATAGACTTAACATTGGGCTGAACTTTGTATAATCAGAATGTCTTTGTATAATCTCTCTGCATCAGAATGCCATAGAGACTTAGGGCTCATATTGCTCACTTAGCAAGCAGCAATAAATGGTGACCATCCCATAGACTTCCATTGAAAAAAATCCCATAAATGTTATTCTGCCCTCATAGAACGTGACTGTGCTCCATTTGACAGATACCAGACAATTAGAATAAAGTCCCAAGGCGTACTTTTCTTGGTGATTATCCTTTATTGTAAAACTGAAAATATAGAAAATACAATATGTAAATACACATTACAAGATAACAATTATCCTGTCTGATGACAGTC
The DNA here is from genome assembly GCA_036877525.1 of Chromobotia macracanthus. Taxonomy (NCBI): domain Eukaryota; kingdom Metazoa; phylum Chordata; class Actinopteri; order Cypriniformes; family Botiidae; genus Chromobotia; species Chromobotia macracanthus. The sequence goes on from JAZGTH010000630.1 coordinate 18,157, forward strand.
AACTGTTAACTCTCATTTATAACCGTCCTTTTCAATAATAGTGTTCGTTTAAACATCAAAGACAGTCAAATCACGTGTTACATTTAAACCTCTATAACAGGTAGCTGGCTCTACACCAGTCTGTAAAATGGTGCACCTACTCTCCATATGCTGACTTGTCATTCTTGCTGATGATACTATTGATTAAAATCTTGAACTACTTACTGTCAAATGTTTTCCAGAGCTAAACTATTCAAATACCGCATTTCTGAGCTGTGCTGCATCATCATTCCTTGTCTTGGTGCCACATACAACATAGACTACATAGACAACAAAGGACTAGGTACAACCACAGTGCAAAACATCACAAAAACAGTGCAGACATCACAAGAATGTCCCATAGTGCAGACAGTACAACAGTACAAAAAACAAGTTCAAAGACAACCTGTGCAAGTCAGCCAGTACATAGACAAAACACTGTATACATACAATATACGTCTCTTTTTAAAGAGAGGGTACATTGACTGGATTGGTTGTAAACATTGACTGGATTAGCAGAAGCATTGGCAGCTTTGAGACTGCAATGATTTTCTCAGCTGTCCTCACTATCCGCTGTAGGGTTTTGCAGTCCGAGATGGAGCAATTTCCAAACCAGACAGTGATGCAGCTACTTAAAATGCTCTCGATGGCCCCTCTGTAGAATGTGGCCAAAATGGGGAGTGGAAGGTGTGCTGGAAATAGAGGTGCTGCTGGGCTTTTATAGTGATGGAGCAGGTGTTGAGGGACCAGGTGTGGAATTTGGTGCAGTTGATGATCTCCACAGAGGACCCATCGAGAATGGTTGGAGAATCTCCGTCGAGAACAGTGGAGAATGGTTTCCCTGTGCTCTCCTGAAGACAACAATCATCTCTTTTGTTTTATCAACATTCAGAGACAGGTAGCTGGCTCTACACCAGTCTGTAAAATGGTGCACCTACTCTCCATATGCTGACTTGTCATTCTTGCTGATGATACTATTGCCATCCTGAAAAATCAGTGTGTTACAACTTTGTTTCTTTATTGGATCAAAAAACATCACATGGTACCAGGAGGGGGGCTGATCACCAACACCCAGAGTCGTCTTGGAAAGTGTTAAACTGCCTGACGCTGTGAATTGGATGGGGAAAATTGATTGTAAATAGAGAACATTTAAACAAAGATTTACGCCCTACCTGCAAGCAGTGGGCCTTGATGTTGGGATGTGGGACCTTAGTTTAACATGCTCGAGTTTAAACAGGTCGAATTAATAGATTACATTCTACATTCTGTTTAACTGCAGCATGGTTTGAGTTAGAGCTCTCTCAAGTCATCTAAAAAAACTCTTTATAATCCCCTATTGCATCTATAAACTCGATTTTTACTTTTTACTTATTATTATTGGTTCCTATATCAGCTCCGTATCACTCCTGTGTTGCTCCCTCGGTACCCATTTGCTGTGTGCTTATTCAGATTTGTGCTAATTACGTTGTAATGGCAAATGTTTCGAATTTGTGCCTACCTTTGAGTGCAGGTGATGACTCGTTCGAGCTGCAAACAGTGCGTTTGGAGTTAGAGAAATTGGAGAAGCTAATTAATGACCTTCTTGGAAAGCAGGCCTGGCTACATGAGCGGAGAAACATGCTGGAAACATCTTACGCAGATGCGCCCAGACCCGCAGTAAGTCCGCAGCTTGTGACTAACACAGTAGTCAGTCTCTATGCGCAGGGCCGGTACATGACCAGCCCACATGAACTTCACCCCGCCGCCCACACACCAGCGGTATAAGACGAGAGCCAGGACCCAGGCCTCCACCACTCTCCCTACGCCATCGGATTTCGAATTAGCTATCCACAACCGCTTCGCCCCCTTCCGCTTGACGGATTGTGATGCCGTGGTTATCAGAGACTTCATTGTCCGGCATGTTCACGCTATCTCCACTAAGGGTAAGGTGCGCACACATTGTTTTCCTGGTGCTCATGTTCTTTACGTTGCTGTGCAGGTACCCGCAATCCTTAAGGATAACGATAACATCGGAGCTGTCGTGCTGCACGCGGGAGTGAACAACATCAGGCTGAAGCAGTCAGAAATCCTGAAGAAAGACTTTAGCAGCCTGATTGACATGGTACGCTGCTCATTGCCAACAGCAAAAATCATCGTGTCAGGACCACTTCCCACATACCGACGAGGAAATGAAAGGTTCAGTAGACTATTCACATTAAACGAATGGTTAATCTCTTGGTGTAATGAACAGAAACTGCTCTTTATAAATTATTAAAATCTTTTCTGGTAGCAACCAAGGCTTTATCATCCTGACGGCCTGCAACATAGCGGACTCGGAGCAGTTCTTATGTCGGACAATATCTCCAGGACACTACAAACAATTTGACTAGTAAATTCAAAAACATCTCATCATTATAACTGTTCTGCTTTAAAAACAAATACAAATGATTGTATAGTCAAGTCAATAAAGACTGTGTCTGTTCCCCGAATGGTGAGGCAAAAAAATAGACCTGCGGCAAGACCTAGACAAAATCTTATCTTGATTAAACCAGAAATTAACAACAAGACAGAACATAAACACGTCTTAAAGCTTGGGCTCCTTAATATAAGATCACTAACGATCTTATATTAAGGTTATTGTAAACTAAATGATCTCAGATAACAGTTTTGATATACTTTGTTTAACTGAAACTTGGCTCAAGCCAGATGATTACATTGGACTAAATGAATCCGCCCCTCCAGGCTATTCTTATAAGCATGAGCCCTGTCTGGTCGGTCATGGTGGTGGTGTTGCTACTATTTATAGGGACATACTAAAGGTCTCCTAGACCAAACAGCTTAGCTTTTCTTCCTTTGAGTTGATGGTTTTAGGTGTTACTGTACCAAACTTAAGGAAACAATCTGCGCTCTCCTTCATGTTTGCTACTGTGTACAGACCTCCTGGGCACTACACTGAGTTTCTGAATGAATTTTCAGTTTTTCTCACTGAGTTGTTGGTGACAGTTGACAAAATCTCCAAAAATCAGAGCTTTATTATTTACGTAGATGATGCAAATGATGCGTCAGGAACTGCATTCAGGGACCTGCTAAACTTTTTTGGAGTCTCGCAAAACATTACTAGTCATTACCTACTCATCACTTTAATCACACACTAGACCTAATTATATCACATGGACTGAACCCTACAGATATAAAAGTCACACTGCAAAGTGAAAAGATCTCTGATCATCATCTTATTTCATGGGCAATACAAATCGCTGATGTTAGCTCTATCGCTCCTCGCTATCGATTGGGAAGAACCATTACTTCAAACACAAAAGTCAGATTCACAAATGCCTTGCCTGATATGTATAACCTACTCGGCACACCAATAAATGCTAAAGATCTGCATGGACTCTATATTCTCCACTACTTCGGATACTGCCGCACCCCTCAAATAAAAAAAAAGTATAGTATGTCCCATTATAAAAAGGCTCTAAAAGCAGCAAAGGCTTTTCAAATAATCAATAAAAAAATAATTTCAATAAAAAATATTACCTGAAGACATTGTGCCATCAATGTCATAATTTGCTTTTTGTCGCTGTTTCTGTTTCCTTTTAAGGTATTTGTTCTTGTTTAGTCATGCTGAGCAAGGAAATGTGGAGACATTTGATTCAGGTTCTTTTTGATGATAGCAATTAATGGTTTGTGATCAGTCTCTGCCACAAATGTTAGTAAAAATTGTTCCAATTGCAAATGTTTTGGTAATCACATGCTTATTGTTTTTGTTTGCACTTGAACAACACAGAAAAAACAGAGAAGTCAAACTTGATAAAATTTCACACAGAACAACAACCTTTGTGTTGTTGTTGTGTGTCACACTGAGCATGGAGAAAAGAAAAAAGTGCAAAGAGTTGTCTGTGGATTTGAGAGAAAAAATTGTGGAAAACATGGACAATCTCAAGGCTACAAGTCCATCTCCAGAGATCTTAATGTTCCTGTGTCCACTGTGCACAATATCATCAAGAGGTTTACAGTCCAAGCTAACCTCCCTGGACGTGAACGGAAGAGCAAAATGAATGAAAAATTACAACAAAGGATTGTTTGAATGGTAGATAAAGAACCCCGATTAGCTTCCAAACAAATTCAAGCTGATCTGCAGACACAGGGTACAACAGTGTCAGCTCGCAATATCCGTCGCCATCTGAATGAAAAGGGACACTGTGGTAGGAGACCCAGGAGGACACCACTGCTGACACAAACACATTAAAAAGCAAGACTGGAGTTTGCCAAAACTTATGTGACAAAATCACAATCCTTCTGGGAGAATGTACTGTGGACAGATGAGACAAAAGTAGAGCTTTTTGGTATAGAACATCATGGCACTGTTTACAGAAAAGAACACAATCAAACTTTAATAGTAACGACTTCATGAACTCTTTCACAGAGAAAGTTGAAACCATACAACATATAATTCAGAACACACAACCTGCAACTTCACCTGAATTTTCACCTTTCTTAAACATTGCCCCTCTAGAACAACTCCAAAGCTTTACAGCTATAGGCCAGGACAATCTACATAAGCTTATCACTACTTCCAAACCAACAACGTGTTTATTAGACCCCTCTAGGTCTTGTCCCGAGTCCTCTCAAGTTAGCAATTATTAAGCCTCAACTAAAGAAACCTCAACTAGATTTAAATGAACTGACAAACTACAGACCCATTTCAAATATACCGTTCCTGTCTAAAATATTAGTAAAGGTCATATCCACACAACTGTGTACCTTCTTACACAGTAACAATGTCTTTTAAAAGTTCCAGTCAGGATTTAGACCACATCATAGCACATTAACTGCCCTGGTCAAAATTACAAATGATTTACTTCTAGCTGCAGACAAGGGTTGCATCACATTGTTAGTTTACTCGATCTTAGTGCAGCATTTGACACAATAGACCATGTCATCTTGTTAGATCGACTACAAAATTACGTTGGCATTCAAGGTCAAGCTCTTCAGTGGTTCCGCTCCCACTTGTCCGACCGTTACCATTTTGTTCATTTAAATGGGGAATCATCTGAATTAATGCCAGTAAAATATGACCTGCCTCAAGGATCTATTTTAGGCCCTCTGCTATTCACATTATACATGCTGCCCCTCTGTAACATCATTAGAAGTCATGGGATAAACTTCCATTGTTACGCTGATAATACTCAATTATATATTACATCAAGACCGGATGATATTCTTACCTTAGCTAAATTATCAGACTGTCTTAAAGACATAAAACATGGGATGACTCATTTTCTTCTTTTAAATTCAAATAACACAGAGATATTACTTATTGGAACAAACGCAAGTCAACAGAAGCTCTCTGATTACAGTTTCCAATTAGAAAGTTGTAACGCCATTTTATCTAATACTGTTAAAGACCTGGGTGTTATATTAGACAGTAATCTGTCTTTTGAAAATCATGTGGCTTATATTATAAAAACTGCCTTTTTCCACCTTAGAAACAAGCTGCATAGCATCTTATCTACTTTTGATGCAGAAAAGCTGGTCCATGCTTTTATGACCTCCAGACTGGACTATTGTAATGCACTTCTAGGTGACTGTCCAGTTTCCTTAATAAATAGGTTACAGTTAGTCCAAAATGCAGCAGCTAGGGTTCTTACCAGTTCCAAGAAATATGATCATATAACTCCAATTTTTTCAGATCTACACTGGTTACCTGTTAAATTTTGTATTATTTATAAAATTCTACTGCTGACCTACAAAGCCTTAAACGGGTTAGCCCCCATGTATTTAACTGATCTTCTCTCACGCTACAAGCCAATGCGTGCCCTACGCTCTCAAAACTCTGGTCTTCTGATCATTCCCAGAATTGCAAAGTCCACTAAAGGCGGCAGAGCTTTTTCACACTTGGCTCCTAAACTCTGGAATAGCCTGCCCAATGCTGTTCGAGCTCAGTTACTCTCGCAGTTCAAATCTAGTTTAAAGGCACATCTATTTACCCAAGCATTCTCATAATGCTTCTCATTTTACCTCAAAGTAAACAAAATCTTATGCTCTTAATGTTATGAACAGCAGCTACGCTAATTATTCTCTGTTTTGGTTTTCTATCCCGGGTTCAATCCTGGGGTAGCTATAGATTACACTTACAGATGGACTCAACTTCAGACAGATCTACTCAAGCTCCAGTGCCTCCGGAAAAATGCCCCTGCTACGGTACAGTCATTGTACATTGTGTTATATTCATTGTTTGTTAATTTTATCATTTTTGAATAACACTGGCCAGTGTCAGAAAGCTGCGTCTCCACCAGAGGTCATGGGTCTTCCAGCAGGACAATGACTTGAAACACACTTGGTTACAAACAAAGCACTGGAGTGTTCTGAAATGGCCAACAATGAGTCCAGATCTGAATCACATAGAACACCTGTGGAGAGAGCTCAAAACAGTAGTTAGCATCCTTTAAATTTGAATGAGCTGGAGCAGTTTGCAAAAGAAGAGTGGTCCAAAATTCCAGTAGAAAGGTGTAAAAAAAACTCATTCATGGTTACAGGAAGTGATTGATTTCAGTTATGTTTTCCAAAGGGGGTGCTACCAAATGTTAAGTTAAAGGTACAAATAATTTTGTCCAGTGCATTTTTTGGGTTCTATGTGAAATTGTGTCAGATTTGACTTTCTGGTTTTTTTTGTGTTGTTCCAATACAAAGAAAAAAAATAAACGTGAGTACTAAAATATTTGCAACTGCAACAATTTTCTGAGAGAAGTGTTGCATTTTCTGACAGAATTACAAGGGTACCAATATTTTAGGCCATGACTGTAGCTATGAAATCTTTCCCTTCCATGCACCAAGCCCAAGCATTCTTTTTCTATCTGTGCATATCGACATTCAGATGGAGTCATCATTCTTAAAGCATATGCAACTGACCTTCAATTGTCTCGCTCCGCCTGCAACTGCAACCAGTCCATCTTTGGATGCATCTGTGGATATCTTTGTCCTTTTTAATGTAAAAAATATTAGCACAAGCTCTGAGGTGAGGAGAGTCTTCAATCGTCCCCATTCTTGTTCATGATCAGCTGTCCACTTGATGACGCCTTTGTCACGTAAAAGTACTCTCAAGTATACTGTTTTTGAAGACAAGTTTGGTATGAATTTTCAACAAGGTTGATCACACCCATCACTCTTAGCACAGCCTTTCTGTCTGTGGGTCTGGGCATTGTGAGTACTGCCTTTACTTTACTCTTTTCAGGTTCTACACCCCCTTCTGACAGCTTGTCTCTTAGAAACGCTATTTCCTTTGCTCCAAACTGACATTTGTCATTATTCTAATAATACTAATTTCAGCCCATATTTCCGTACTCTCTGTATGACATCCATGAGCTTTTTGTTATGCTGTTCCATTGTGGATCCCCACAATACAATGTCATCCACATAAACATGCACACCGTCAGTGCCTTCAGTTATGTTCCATAGCTCTGTGGAATACTTCAGGAGCTGAGGAAATACCGAATGGCATTCCAAAAGGAGTATCAGCCGAAGGGTGTGTTAAATGTGCAATACTTTGTACTGTCCTTATGTAAGTTCATCTGCCAAAAGCCCTGAAATGCATCTAGCTTTGTAAAAAAAACTTTGCACCTGCCATCTCGCTTATGATTTCTTATCGTGTCGGGATCTGATAATGTTCTCTTTGAATGTTGACACTTAAGTCTTTGGGATCCATACACACATGTAGATCACCATTTGCTTTTTTTCACTGCTTTGGTGGGTGTTTTCTGCCACATCTCTTACAGTTCAAGTTCAATTTATTTATATAGCGCTTTTCACAGTGGCACACTGTTACAAAGCAGCTGTACAAATTAAAATATCCAAGAGTATAGGTGAAGCTGAGATTGAAAATGAAAGAGAAGGAGGAGAGAAAACTAGGAAGAGAAAAGAAAGAATATTCAAAATTGATATAATTTTGAATATTCTACAGAGCAAATGTTCTAAGGTAATATCAGCAGTCTCCCCATAAGCAAGCCAACAGGGCAACAGTGGCAATATATATATATATATATATATATATATATATATATATATATATATATATATATATATATAGATAGATAGATAGATAGATAGATAGATAGATAGATAGATAGATAGATAGATAGATAGAAAGAACCTTGGGAGAAACCAGGCTTAGCAGGGAGGGCCAGTTCTCCTCTGGCATGCTAATGCTGCAGTCCTTAGCTAAAGCTATTTTTTTTTTTATAAAAAATATGTCCATCACATATTCCTGGTGCTTTGGGAGGGCCAGGTGTCACTGTAGTCACTGCTCTATGCACCTGACTGTACCGTAGCAGGGGCATTTTTCCGGAGGAACTGGAGCTTGAGTAGATCTGTTTGAAGTTGAGTCCATCTGTAAGTGTAATCTATAGCTACCCCCGGATTGAACCCCGGGATAGAAAACCAAAACAGAGAATAATTAGCGTAGCTGCTGTTCATAACATTAAGAGCATAAGATTTTGTTTACTTTGAGGTAAAATGAGAAGCATTATGAGAATGCTTGGCTAAATAGATGTGCCTTTAAACTAGATTTGAACTGTGAGAAAGTAACTGAGCCCCGAACAGCATTGGGCAGGCTATTCCAGAGTTTAGGAGCCAAGTGTGAAAAAGCTCTGCCGCCTTTAGTGGACTTTGCAATTCTGGGAATGACCAGAAGACCAGAGTTTTGAGAGCGTAGGGCACGCATTGGCTTGTAGTGTGAGAGAAGATCAGTTAAATACATGGGGGCTAACCCGTTTAAGGCTTTGTAGGTCAGCAGTAGAATTTTATAAATAATACAAAATTTAACAGGTAACCAGTGTAAATCTGAAATTAGAGTTATATGATCATATTTCTTGGAACTGGTAAGAACCTTGCTGCTGCATTTTGGACTAACTGTAACCTATTTATTAAGGAAACTGGACAGCCACCTAGAAGTGCATTACAATAGTCCAGTCTGGAGGTCATAAAAGCATGGACCAGCTTTTCTGCATCAAAAGTAGATAAGATGCTATGCAGCTTGTTTCTAAGGTGGAAAAAGGCAGTTTTTATAATATAAGCCACATGATTTTCAAAAGACAGATTACTGTCTAATATGACACCCAGGTCTTTAACAGTATTAGATGAAGTAGGCGTTACAACCTTCTAATTGGAAACTGTAATCAGAGAGCTTCTGTTGACTTGCGTTTGTTCCAATAAGTAATATCTCTGTGTTATTTAAATTTAAAAAGAAGAAAATTATGAGTCATCCCATGTTTTATGTCTTTAAGACAGTCTGATAATTTAGCTAAGGTAGGAATATCATCCGGTCTTGATGTAATATACAATTGAGTATCATCAGCGTAACAATGGAAGTTTATCCCATGACTTCTAATGATGTTACAGAGGGGCAGCATATATAATGCGAATAGCAGAGGGCCTAAAATAGATCCTTGAGGCAGGTCATATTTTACTGGCATTAATTCGGTGGTTCCCCATTTAAATGAACAAAATGGTAACGGTCGGACAAGTGGGAGCGGAACCACTAAAGAGCTTGACCTTGAATGCCAACATAATTTTGTAGTCGATCTAACAAGATGACATGGTCTATTGTGTCAAATGCTGCACTAAGATCGAGTAAACTAACAATGTGATGCAACCCTTGTCTGCAGCTAGAAGTAAATCATTTGTAATTTTGACCAGGGCAGTTAATGTGCTATGATGTGGTCTAAATCCTGACTGGAACTTTTCAAAGATATTGTTACTGTGTAAGAAGGTACACAGTTGCGTGGATATGACCTTTTCTAATATTTTAGACAGGAACGGTATATTTGAAATGGGTCTGTAGTTTGTCAGTTCATTTGAATCTAGTTGAGGTTTCTTTATGAGAGGTTTAATAACTGCTAACTTGAGAGGACTCGGGACAAGACCTAGAGATAGAGAGGAGTTTACAATATTGAGAAGAAGCTCCTCAGTTGCTGGTAATAGCTCTGACAATAGTTTAGCCGGTATGGGGTCTAATAAACACGTTGTTGGTTTGGAAGTACTGATAAGCTTATGTAGATCGTCCTGGCCTATAGCTGTAAAGCTTTGGAGTTGTTCTAGAGGGGCAATGTTTAAGAAAGGTGAAACTTCAGATGAAGTTGCAGGTTGTGTGTTCTGAATTATATGTTGTATGGTTTCAACTTTCTCTGTGAAAGAGTTCATGAAGTCGTTAAAGTTTGACTGTGTTCTTTTCTGTAAACAGTGCCATGATGTCCTTTACCAAAAAGCTCTACTTTTGTCTCATCTGTCCACAGTACATTCTCCCAGAAGGATTGTGATTTTGTCACATAAGTTTTGTCAAACTCCAGTCTTGCTTTTTAATGCGTTTGTGTCAGCAGTGGTGTCCTCCTGGGTCTCCTACCACAGTGTCCCTTTTCATTCAGATGGCGACGGATATTGCGAGCTGACACTGTTGTACCTTGTGTCTGCAGATCAGCTTGAATTTGTTTGGAAGCTAATCGGGGTTCTTTATCTACCATTCAAACAATCCTTTGTTGTAATTTTTCATTCATTTTGCTCTTCCATCCACGTCCAGGGAGGTTAGCTTGAACTGTAAACCTCTTGATGATATTGTGCACAGTGGACACAGGAACATTAAGATCTCTGGAGATGGACTTGTAGCCTTGAGATTGTCCATGTTTTTCCACAATTTGTTCTCTCAAATCCACAGACAACTCTTTACACTTTTTTCTTTTTCCATGCTCAGTGTGACACACAACAACAACAACAGCACAAAGGTTGTTGTTCTGTGTGAAAATTTTATCAAGTTTGACTTCTCTGTTTTTCTGTGTTGTTCAAGTGCAAACAAAAACAATAAGCACTTGATTACCAAAACATTTGCAATTGGAACAATTTTTACTAACATTTCTGGCAGAGACTGATCACAAACCATTAATTGCCATCATCAAAAAGAACCTTAATCAAATGTCTCCACATTTCCTTGCTTAGCATGACTAAACAAGAACAAATACCTTTAAAGGAAACAACAGTACCTGAAACAGTGACAAAAATCAAATTATGACAAGGCATCAAAAAGGCTAGAACCTCCCTCCAATAATGACACAGTATGACTTGAGGATTAAAGTTCCTGGTCCAAAAAAGCCACAGTCCTGGAGGAGGTGACCGCAAGATCTTACACTTTCAGGACAAAGGACGGTCAAATCCTGACAGACTGTGCAGTATCACCAAACACATCTGAAACACATCCAGTACTGAATGACAAGGAACCAGCTGAAGATATGCATTCACTGGTACTGTGAAGATTAAAACGCACAGTGAAGCCCCCTAATAGTCTTAACCTGTGAATAATGCTCAAGCATAACATACGTGTTTGAGTTAAAATTGTTAAAAAAGAGGAAATGTCAGTAATGTAAATGTAAATAATTCTGCAGACTGTAATTTGCTGTATTAGGTCTTACAATTTGTACAGTGCTTGCTTAATGGTTGTTTAATCTATAAGTATACATACAAATTTGGAATAACTTGTTCTTTACATCTAAAGGAAAGGGGATGTAGTGATATAATGTATTTGTATTCGCAAGTACTAAAACTAACCACTAGGTGTCAGTAGTGGTACACTTACCAGTGGAGTGTGGGGATTACGAAGCAGAAGTCAACATTATAGGGGGTTGTGGCAATGGCATCATCCATGGAGCTGTTCAGACAATATGCAAACTGCATAGGGTCCAGTGAAGGTGGCAGCAGGGTTTTGATGTGCCTCATGATGAGCCTCTCGCTTGGGCGTGAGTGCAACGGGATGATAATCATTTAGGTCTGACACTGTGGACTTCTTTGGCACGGGGACAATGGTGGTGGTCTTAGGCATGTTGGAACAATAGCACTGTTCAGGAAATGTTAAAGATGTCGGTAAATGCATCTGCTTGGTTGGTCTGCACATTCCCTGAGCACCTTGCCAGTAATGGTGTCTGATCCAGCAGCCTTCTGTGGGTTGACTCTGCATAGAGTTTTCCTCACATCAGCTGTGTTGAGACAAAGTACCTGGTCATTGGTGGTCTTCCTTGCTGCCACACCGTTCTGTGCCTCAAACCGAGCGTCTTTCAGTGCATCTGGTAGGGAGGCATCACTGTCACAAGCAGGTGATGGTGTCTTGTAGTTCGTGATTGTCTGGATGCCCTGCCACATGCATCGGGTGTCACCACTATGCTGGAAGTGGCTGTGGATTTTCTTAGCGTGTGAACGCTTTGCTTCTTTGATAGCCAGTTTAGACAGTTTGGCCCTTGCTGTTCTTAAGGCCATCTTGTCCCTTACTCTGAAGGATGAGTATCTAGACTTTAGCAGTGCATGCACCTGAAAAAGGCATCCACAGTTTCTGGTTGAAGCGTGTTGTGATTGTCTTGGAGACAGTCACATCATCAATGCACATGCTGATGTAGACAGTAAATGATGTCGTGTATTCCTCCAAGTTGGTTGTTTCGCCATCGGTTGCAGCCTCCCTAAACGTGACAGTCAATGTGTTCAAAACAGTCCTGAGGAGCGGAGATGGCTCCTGCTGGCCAGGTTTTCACCTACTTCCGAACTGGAATGTACACTCCAATGACAATAAAAATAATGGTGAACTCCCATGGTAGATAAAGGTCTGCTTCTAGCAGTGACTGGAAACAAGCACAGAGTTCAGATGTAAACACACAAGCCACCACCATAAGCCTTACCACACAGAGCCACATTTCTGTCGGCACGAAACGAGGTGAGTCCGTCTTACTGAATGGCAGTATTCTGAACTCTGCTGCTGAGCCACGTCTCAGTGAAAACAAAGACACAATAGTCTCTGAATTCACATTGTGAAGTCCACTGGTGTAATGATGAGAACTTTTAATCATTGTAGTCAAACAGGCAGGGTCAATAACAACAAACAGGGTAATCAGAGGCAAGACAGAGGCATAATCAGTAAACAGGCAAGGGTCATAGACAGGCAGCAAACAATCGTAGAATCCAAAGACAGTCCAAGGAATAAGGCAGGCAGCAAACAGGCAAAATGGGATAAACAATCCAATATCAAACACGTATAATCCAACAGGGTAATCCAAAAACGCTTAGTAATGTCAGCCGGGGCAAATCAAGACTTTGCAAAGCTACACAGCATGACTGGGGTTTAAATACACGAAATAACAAGGTTCAGGTGCACAGGAAACTAATCAAACCCAGGAAAGGGGCATTATGGGAAATGTAAGTCCTAATGGCAGTTAATATTCTGGAGACAGTTCCCTCTGTGGCATGGAGAAGGGGGAGCAGAAACTTCCTCTATAACATCTGGAGTCGGATATAGTCCAGTTTATTTTCCAGGGAGCAATCGCTGGAAAGTAGAATGGATCGGAGAGCCGGCTAGGGTTCATTATAAGCCTAGCATGGACTCCTGCTCTTTGTGCGCTTTCACTTTCTCATGAACCTCTTCGACATCCTTCCTCCTGGCCATCGGTATCAGGCAATGGCAAGGGCTGGAGGTCTGGTCTGCACACCAAGCCGAGATCACATAGTTTCACCAACAGATCATCATGAAGGATGACTGTGCAGAATGAGTGTCTGTCGGTTGTAGACATGAGCATCAGTTGCTCCGATGTCCATCGCTATATTTAAAAACTTTGCAGTAGATCAGAATTTGTGGCAACATTACAGTTCAATGGTTTAAATATTTACCATTGCACCCTTGCTTTGAGTTGCCTTCTCAGCCTGAACCTGAAAAGGGGCTAGCTCTTCTAACTGAAATCCTGGAATAGATTCTGCAAGCTCTCTAGAAGGTAGCTGCAGCATCTCTAGTGTCCTGTATTCTAGGGCAGTTTTAGGTAACATACAAGATTTAAGGACAGATTTTTTGTGGTAATTCACCATAGCCATCACTGCAGCACTCATTGGACAGTTTCTGCCTAAGGACTTATAAAACCTAGCATACGCTTCTGACCCCTCTTTGCTCTTAGACATTGAACTGATTTCTCAACCTTTGGTTGTTCAGTTGGCATCATACATTTTTTGAGGAAAGATTATAAGAGCATGGGAACAGCAGGAATCTGGTAATTTTGAAAAGCATAAAGATCATATAGTGCTCAGTTAAGGGAAATGAGCAATTATCAAGTGCTTTAAGATCTTTAATGTGTCTAAAGACACCTTCTATTTTAATGATGAGAACGCCGTCACAGGGATCCATTTGCAGCTTTTAATAGTCAAAGTCAACAGGTAGGGGTCAATCACAACAAACAGGGCTAATGTAGGCAAGACAAGGCGTAATCAAATAACAGGCAGGGTTTGTAGACAGGCAGCAAACAATCAGATAATCCAGAGAAAGTCCAAGTATAAAGGTAGGCAGCAAGCAATCAGAAAACGGATTAACAGTCCAATAATCAACACGTGTAATCAAACAAAGTAATCCAAAAACGCCGTAATGTCAGCGAGGGAAAACAAGACTTCGCAATGGGCTAACAAAAGGCTAGAGCTTATATACTGTAGCGTTAATGAAGATCAGGTGCACAGGAAGTAATCAGTTCCAGGTGCGAGGCATTATGGGAAATGCAGTTTGTACAACAGTCAATATTCTGGAGATGGTATCCGGAGGCAAAACAGGAGCTTCATCGTAACAACTATTTATTTAGTAGGTGTCTAAAGTCTGCTAAAAATCTTTTATTACATATTATTTGAAATATCCATTTTTAATTAATATATTTATTGATATAGTGCTACCAAGTGGCCATTAGGCAGTTTTGTAGCTGCATAACCATAAGTTGCCCAGCCCACTTTGAACATTTAAGCATCCTGTTGTGAATGTAAATAAAAATGTAAACTTTTTAAATAATTATTTACAGACATACTCGTCTTGAGCCAAGGATTCTAACCAACACTTGCTACCATGACAAGCTTTGGAAGTAGTTATGGCACTAACCTATTTTCGTTGCTGTAGTGCTCCCATTGGCTGATTTGGATGAGCCTTGTGCCTGAGTAGCCTCTATCTGACCAAGTTTCAAGTCTCGGGTCTTACAGTTTGGTCTGCACGATCAGTTTTAGTACTAGTTTGCAAAAGTAGGTTTTTTAAATAACCTCAAATATTTAAAAACTGGTTGATGGACACCAGTGAGCCATGTTTGACAGCAACGGCATCAGATAATGAATCTCCTCAAATACAGTCTTGACACCTGGGACAAAGACACTGCATGCCAATTTTCTAATCGATTAGGCTAACTTTGGATCAGTAATAGTTGTTTTGGGGTTTTGTACATCGCTGTTACTATGTGGCCAAATGAAATTTCTTCATGTGTACCAAATTTGGTAATCATCTCATAAATATCTTAAATATCTCCTCCGTTCATGAGTTAAAGCCGCCTAATATGTGTCCCCGTCCACTTTGAATATTCTGTAGAGAACATAAATAAAAATGTATAAAAGAGAACACAGAATGTTATGAACTTGAACTACATGGAAAGCTATGCTAATAGCATTAGAGTTTTATTAGGTAAACGTTTCATTATCAACTTCTAAATAATAAACACTTTTGTTACACTGGTGAACACTGCATAAAATTTAATGCATAATTCATGTATAAAAATGTGAATATGTAAGAGGCTGAGGCAGAAGCTGAAGCAGGATCCAGTTGCGGATGTTTAATGGGGTTATCAAATGAGTAAGTGATCCATAATCAGCAGGCAAGGGTCATAATAAACATAGACAGTCCAACCATGCAACACAACAAGGGAGAGACATAAATCAGAGGTAATCAAATCAGGCAGAGAATCAATATCCAAACAAACAGTCCAATCCAGGCGTCAAACAAAGGGGCAAGGCAAAAATCAGAAAACGAACCAAACAATAGGTAAAACATAGGAAATCAGGCAGTAAAAGAGAATGCTCAGTAGTCAGGTGTAAAGCTGGCAACACTTAGCAAAGCGGCCCTGTAGCAAGCAAGGTTTATATAGATGCCAAACAGGAAGTAAGTTCAGAGTTCAGGGTTCAAAGTTCAGAGTTCAGCAGAGGGAGCATGAGCAGTCAGTATTCCGGTGAGGGCTCCCTCTGCTGGCGTGATGTTACAGAACCCCCCTCTAGGAGCACCTCCACGTGCTCTACGTGGGCATCTCCGTGGCCGAGGTGCTGGACGGTCAGGTCTGGCTCGATGAAACTCCTCCGTGAGCGAGGGATCCAGAATGTCCACTGCCGCTTACCCACGATCTCTCCTCTGGGCCGTATCCCTCCCAATCCACCAGGTATTGTAACTGACCCCTCTTCGCCGTGAGTCAAGCAGGACGCTCACCTTGTAGGCCGGCGTTCCGCCAATGTCCAGCGGTGGCGTGGCTCCTGCACATATGGCCTCGGGTCAGCGTCCCGGTGGAAAGGTTTGAGGAGTGACACATGGAAAGGAGGAGAGATGCGGTAGTCAGCAGGAAGCTCTAATTGGCAAGTGACCTCATTGATCTGTCTTATGATTTTAAATGGGCCAACATACCTGGGAGAGAGCTTCCTGCTCGGCAGACG
>JAZGTH010000631.1:0-34293 GCA_036877525.1 Chromobotia macracanthus
GATGTGACCAATGGTGACTTTGTTCTGGTGCTGCCACCTATGCAGTGGATTTTTGTACTAGTCAAGTCAAGTCAAGTCAAGTTGAGCTTTATTGTCATTCCGCTATATGTGGGGACATACAGTGGAACGAATGTCGTGCCTCACAGGACCACGGTGCTACATAAATACAGACATACAACAATGACGTGAAACAGTATAAATCTAAACACAAATGCTAACAGAATTGGATTATAAATATACTATATATAAATATATATAAAGTTGCCTATACATAAACTATTTAAATACAAACTATACAAATGTTCCACATAAATATAAGTCAAGCACTGTTCCTGGCTGGAGAACAGTACAAGATGATCTGTAGTGCATGGGCTTGTAAACATACATGAGTCTTTTTGTGGGATTATGTACCCTCAGTTGTAAAGTGTCTAGTGCACATAGAGGAGAGTGTGTTTCTACAGGTGGTCCAGTGCGGTCTACTCACCTGTGTGTAGCACACTCAGAATTGCACAAGGGAGAAATAAAAATAGATATATATATACATTTAAGAGGTATGAGGTTTTTCAGAGGGGAGCCGTGCTTGAGTTCAGGGCTCCTCACAGCCTGGGGAAAAAGCTGCTGAGCAGTCTGGCAGTGCGGCTCTGATGCTCCGCACCGTTTTCCTGACGGCAGGAGCTGGAAGAGACTGTGTGAGGGATGGGTGGGGTCCTTTACGATGCTGGTGGCTTTGTTGGAGCATCGTGAAAGGAAAATGTCCAGGATGGAAGGGAGAGGGGCACCGATGATCTTTGCAGCTGTGTTCACTGTCCGCTGGAGGGTCTTGTGTGTCTGCGGCGCTGCAGTTCCTATACCAGACAGTGATGCAGCTGGTCAGCACACTCTCAATGGTTCCCCTGTAGAACATGGTGAGGATTGGTGGAGGGAGACTTGCTCTTTTCAGCCAGGCGGAGAAAGTGTAGGCGCTGTTGTGCCTTTTGGAGAGTGACGTGGTGTTGGTGGTCCAGGGTGAGATCCTCTAGATGTGCACCCCCAGGAATTTAGTGCTGCTGACTCTCTCCACAGTCGAGCTGTCGATGGTCAGTGGGGGTGGTCAGTGGAGTTTCTCCTGAGGTCCATCACAACCTCCTTTGTCTTCTCCACATTGAGGGTCAGGTTGTTCGCGCCACACCATGTCGCTAGCTGTGCCACTTCTCTCTGTAGTGCGTTTCATCGTTGTTGCTGATGAGACCTACCACCGTTGTGTCATCGGCTAACTTGATGATGTGGTTGGAGCTGAACTTGGCAGTGCAGTCGTGGGTCAGCAGTGTGAAGAGCAGCTGGCTGAGCACACAGCCTTGTGGAGCACCTGTGCTCAGTGTGGTAGTGCTCGAGGTGTTGTGGTCGACACGGACTGACTGGGGGTCTTTCAGTTAAAAAGTCCAGAATCCAGTTACAGAGAGAGTTGTTAAGGCCCAGCAGGTGTAATTTATTAATGAGCTGTTGTGGGATTATTGTGTTGAATGCTGAGCTGAAGTCAATGAACAGCATTCTTACATAAGTGTTCTTCTGGTCTAAGCGGGTAAGAGCCAGGTGGAGGGTGGAGGAAATTGCATCATCCGTAGAGCGGTTTGGACGGTATGCAAACTGGAGCGGTCGAGTGTGTTGGGGAGGCTGGTTTTTATGTGATTCATGACTAATCTCTCAAAGCACTTCATCATGATTGGAGTCAGTGCTATGGGACGATAGTCATTCAGACAGGACACAGGTGATTTCTTAGGTACCGTATGATGGTTGTGGACTTGAGACACATGGGGACGACTGCCTGGCTCAGCGAGATGTTGAAGATATCTGTTAGGACATCTGTCAGCTGTGCAGCACAGTCTCTCAGTACACGGCCAGGTATGTTGTCAGGACCCGTAGCCTTGCGTGGGCTAATCCTAGACAGGGTCTTCCCCACTACGGCTGGAGACAGACAGAGCGCCTGGTCGGTGGAGGTGTGGGCAGTTTTTGTGCAGGTGTGTCATTCTGCATTTCAAACCGTGAATAAAACTGGTTAAGTGCATCTGAAGGGATGTGTCGTCATCACAGGCCTGTGGCAGGGGCTTGTAGTCAGTGATGGTCTGAATGCCTCGCCACAGGCCCGTGAGTCTCTGCTGTCTGTGAAGTGGTTATTGATTTTTTGTGCATATGAGCGCTTTGCATTCTTGATGCCACAGGACAGGCTGGTTGTTGTTTTTAGGCTGCTTTATCTCCTGATCTGAATGCCTCATCTCTGGTCTTTAGCAGCCCACTTAACCTTTGCCGTCATCCACGGCTTCTGGTTGGCACGTGGTGGTGATGGTCTTTGTTACTGTCACATCATCAATGCACTTCTTGATATATGCACTCACTGTTTCAGTGTACTCATGCAGGTCGGTGCTGTTGTTGTAGGTGGCTGCCTCTTTTAAACATGCTCCAGTCTGTAGTCTGAAAGCAGTCCTGCAGTGCTGAGGTAGCATCATCCGGCCAGACTGTGATGAGTTTTTTGAACCGGTTTGGTGATTTTCAGCAGTGGATTGTATGCTGGGATTAGCATAACAGAGATGTGATCGGAGTACCCGAGGTGGGGGCGGGGTTCAGCCCTGTACGCGTCCTTCTGTGTGGTAAACAAAGTCCAGTGTGTTATTTCCGTAGCAAAGTTCACATGTTGGTAGAATCCTGGCAAGACTGTCTTTAAGTTTGCGTGTGTTAAAATCTCCGGCTATGATGAAGAAGCCGGCGGGGTTGTTTGTTTGTTGATCGCTGGATGGCGCTGTACAGCTCGCGCCGTCCTTACTTTGCACACGGGGGGATGTAAACCGCGACAATAACAATGGCCGTGAACTCCCGCTGCAGATAGAACGGTCGTGACTTCACAAACATCACCTTACCAGCGACTAGCAGTGTGTAGTCACTACCGCAGCATTATTACACCATTCTCTGTTGACGTACACACAAGCCGCCCCGCGAGTCTTACCTGACAGTACTGAATCCTTATCCGCTCGGTAGCAGGTTAGTCCGTGCAGCTGAATGGCGGAGTCCGGGATGTTGTCGCTTAGCCATGTTTCAGTGAAAACAAACACACAACAACTTCCTTGACTCATGCTGTGTAGACCCACTGAGTTGAATTGAGTCCAGTTTATTTACCAACGAGCCAATCGCTTAGGCCCGTTAATGATGGGATCGCTGGTCTGGTGGGGGTTAGCCTTTAGCTCAGCTCCGTACACCCCCGCGCTTGCCACGTTTCTCTGTCCCCTCTCACAGCGCCTGCGCCGCGCGGCTTGTGCGGGTAGCATCAGTGGACGGGGCCGCGGTCTCAGGGTTCGGCTTCAGTGAGTAGTGGCAGAGGCCTCAGAGCTTTCTCGGAGGACGCCTGCTAAAGCTGATGTT
This sequence comes from Chromobotia macracanthus, assembly GCA_036877525.1. Taxonomy (NCBI): domain Eukaryota; kingdom Metazoa; phylum Chordata; class Actinopteri; order Cypriniformes; family Botiidae; genus Chromobotia; species Chromobotia macracanthus. Next base: position 3,388 of record JAZGTH010000631.1, read on the forward strand.
TGTACGCATGTTTGTACGCACTAACGATTTCCAAAAGGCTTTGGCGATCGTATTTGTGTTTCCGAGCGCTTATCTGATGATTTTGCGGAGAAATTAAACTGTTTGAAGATCTAAGAGACAGGACTAACAGACATAAAAACACCATCTTTGGACCTCGGAGTAGCCGCTGCTTCCGACCGCGCCGCCATCTTGAATGTGACCGATGGTGACTCGAGTGACCGATGGTGATTTTGTACTGGTGCTGTGACCGATGGTGATTTTGTTCTGGTACTGCGACCGATGTTGATTTTGTAGAGGTGATGATCGATGGTGATTTTTTGTACTGGTGCTGTGACCGATGGTGATTTTGTACTGGTGCTGTTCCCGATGTGATTTATAGAGGTGATCGACCGATGTTATTTTGTAGAGGTGGTGTGAAAGATGTTGATTTTGTAGAAGTGATGCGACCGATGTTGATTTTGTACTGGTGATTGACCAATGGTGACTTTGTTCTGGTGCTGCCACCTATGGTGATTTTGTACTAGTGATCGACCGATGGTGATTTTGTACTGGTGCTGTGACCAAAGGTGATTTTGTAGTATCGATGTGCGATTTTGCGGTGCTGATAAGTTGATGTGTAGAGGTGATCGATGTTTATTTTGAGTTGATGTGACCGATGGTGATTTTGTACTGCTGCTGTGACCGATGGTGATTTTGTTCTGGTGCTGTGACCGATGTTGATTTTGTAGAGGTGATGCGACCGATGTTGATTTTGTACAGGTGATGTGACCGATGGTGATTTTGTACTGGTGCTGTGAACCGATGTTGATTTTGTAGAGGTGATGCACCGATGTTGATTTTCTACTGCTGCTGCTGACCGATGGTGACTTTGTTCTGGTAATGCAATCGATGTTGATTTTCGATGGGCACGTGTGACCGATGGTGATTTTGTACTGCTGCTATGACCGATGGTGATTTTGTACTGCTGCTGTGACCGATGTTGATTTTGTACTGGTGATGTGACCCGATTGTGATTTTGTACTGCTACTGTTCACCGATGGTGATTTTGTTCTGGTACTGGGACCGATGTGATTTTGTAGAGGTGATGTGGACCGAAGGTGATTTGTTTCTGGTGCTGCCACCTATGGTGATTTTACTGGTGATCGACCGATGGTGATTTTGTACTGGTGCTGTGAACCGATTGTGATTTTGTAGAGGTGATGTGACCGATGTTGATTTTGAAGAGGTGATGTCGACCGATGTTGATTTTGTACTGCTGCTGACCGAAAGTGATATTGTACTGGTGCTGCGACCGATGGTGATTTTGTACAGGTGATGTGACCGATGGTGATTTTGTACTGGTGCTGCGACCGATAGTGATTTTGAACTGGTGCTGCGACTGATGGTGATTTTGTACTGGTGATGTGACCAATGGTGATTTTGTAGAGGTGATCGACCAAATGGTGATTTTTTACTGATGCTGAGACCGATGCTGATTTCGTAGAGGTGATGTGACCGATGGTGATTTTGTGCTGCTGCTGTGACCGATGGTGATTTTTATTCTGGTGCTGTGCCCGATGCTGATTTTGTAGAGGTGATGACCGATGTTGATTTTGTATGTGACGGTATTTTGTATGCCCTGATTGTCCGACCGATGTTGATTTTGATCGACAAAGGTGATTTTTACTGATGCTCGACCCGATGCTGATTTTGTAGAGGTGATGTGACCGATGGTGATTTTGTGCTGCTGCTGTGACCGATGGTGATTTTATTCTGGTGCTGCGCCCGATGCTGATTTTGTAGAGGTGATGCGACCGATGTTGATTTGTAGAGGTGGTTTGTACGATAGGTGGTGATGACCCGATGGTGATTTTGTACTACTGCTGTGACCGATGTTGGTTTTGTAGAGGTGATCGACCGATGTTGATTTTGTACTGGTGATCGACCGATGGTGATTTTGTACTGGTGATGTGACCAATGGTGACTTTGTTCTGGTGCTGCCACCTATAGTGATTTTGTGCTGGTGCTGTGACCGATGTTGGTTTTGTAGAGGTGATGCAACCGATGTTGATTTTGTACAGGTGATGTGACCGATGGTGATTGTGTTCTGGTGATGTGACCGATGGTGATTTTGTACTGGTGATGCGACCGATGGTGATTTTGTACTAGTGATCGACCGATGTTGATTTTGTACAGGTAATGCAAACCGATGGTGATTTTGTACTGGTATTGCGACCGATGTATTTTGTTGTGGTACTGCGACCGATGTTGATTTTGTAATGTGACCGATGTTTATTTTGTAGAGGTGGTGTGACCGATGTTGATTTTGTAGAGGTGATACACGATGTTGATTTTGTAGAGGTGATGTGACCGATGGTGATTTTGTACTGCTGCTGTGACCGGTGGTGATTTTGTACTGCTGCTGTGACCAATGGTGATTTTGTTCTGGTGCTGCGACCGATGTTGATTTTGTACTGGTGCTGTGACCGATGTTGATTTTCTACTGCTGCTGACCGATGGTGACTTTGTTCTGGTGATGCAATCGATGTTGATTTTGTAGAGGTGATGCGACCGATGGTGATTTTGTACTGGGTTGACCGATGTTGATTTTGTAGAAGTGATGCAAACCGATGGTGATTTTGTACTGTACTGCGACCGATGTTGATTTTGTAGAGGTGATGCGACCGATGTTGATTTTGTAGAGGTGATGTGACCGATGGTTATTTTGTACTGCTGCTATGACCGATGGTGATTTTGTACTGTTGCTGTGACCAATGGTGATTTTGTTCTGGTGCTGCGACCGATGTTGATTTTCTACTGCTGCTGTGACTGATGGTGACTTTGTTCTGGTGATGCAATCGATTTTGATTTTGTAGAGGTGATGTGACCGATGGTGATTTTGTACTGCTGCTGTGACCGATGGTGATTTTGTACTGCTGCTGTGACCGATGTTGATTTTGTACTGGTGCTGTGACCGATTGTGATTTTGGAGAGGTGATTTGACCGATGTTAATTTTGAAGAGGTGCTGTGACCGATGTTGATTTTCTAATGCTGCTGTGGCCGATGGTGACTTTGTTCTGGTCCTACCGATGGTGATTTTGTAGAGGTGATGCGACCGATGGTGATTTTGTAGAGGTGATGTGACCGATGGTGATTTTGTACTGCTGCTGTGGCCGATGGTGATTTTGTTCTGGTGCTGCGACCGATGTTGATTTTGAAGAGGTGCGAACGATGGTGATTTTGTAGAGGTGACGCGACCGATGGTGATTTTCTTCTGTATCAACCATGGTGATTTTCTAAAGCTGCTGTGGCCGATGGTGACTTTGTTCTGGTGCTGCGACCGATGGTGATTTTGTAGAGGTGATGCGACCATGGTGATTTTGTAGAGGTGATGTGACCGATGGTTATTTTGTACTGCTGCTATGACCGATGGTGATTTTGTACTGTTGCTGTGACCAATGGTGATTTTGTTCTGGTGCTGCGACCGATGTTGATTTTCTATGCTGTGACCGATGGTGACTTTGTTCTGGTGATGCAATCGATGTTGATTTTGTAGAGGTGATGTGACCGATGGTGATTTTGTACTGCTGCTATGACCGATGGTGATTTTGTACTGCTGCTGTGACCGATGTTGATTTTGTATTGGTGCTGTGACCGATTGTGATTTTGGAGAGGTGATTTGGACCGATGTTAATTTTGAAGAGGTGCTGTGACCGATGTTGATTTTCTACTGCTGCTGGACCGATGGTGACTTTGTTCTGGCCCTGCGACCGATGGTGATTTTGTAGAGGTGATCGACAAATAGTGATTTTGTACTGTTGCTGTGACCGATAGTGATTTTGTTGTGGTACTGCGACCAATGTTGATTTTGTAGAGGTGATCTATCGATGTTGATTTTGTAGAGGTGATTGACCGATGGTGATTTTGTACTGCTGCTGTGGCGATGGTGATTTTTTCCGGTGCTGCGACCGATGTTGATTTTGAAGAGGTGATCGACCGATGGTGATTTTGTAGAGGTGATGTGACCGATGGTGATTTTGTTCTGGTGCTGCGACCGATGTTGATTTTGTACTGGTGCTGTGACCGATGTTGATTTTGTACTGTTGCTGTGACCGATAGTGATTTTGTTGTGGTACTGCGACCAATGTTGATTTTGTAGAGGTGATACACCGATGTTGATTTTGTAGAGGTGATGTGACGATTGTGATTTTTGTACTGCTGCTGTGCCGATGGTGATTTTTTCCGGTGCTGCGACCGATGTTGATTTTGAAGAGGTGATGCGACCGATGGTGATTTTGTAGAGGTGATGCGACCGATGGTGATTTTGTTCTGGTGCTGCGACCGATGTTGATTTTGTACTGGTGCTGTGACCGATGTTGATTTTCTACTGCTGCTGTGGCCGATGGTGACTTTGTTCTGGTGCTGCGACCGATAGTGATTTTGTAGAGGTGATGCGACCGATGGTGATTTTGTACTGTTGCTGTGACCGATGGTGATTTTGTACTGTTGCTGTGACCGATGTTGATTTTGTAGAGGTGATGCAAACCGATGGTGATTTTGTACTGCTGCTATGACCGATGGTGACTTTGTTCTGGTGATGCAATCGATGTTGATTTTGTAGAGGTGATGTGACCGATGGTGATTTTCTACTGCTGCTATGACCGATGGTGATTTTGTAGAGGTGATGCGACCGATGTTGATTTTCTACTGCTGCTGTGATCGATGGTGACTTTGTTCTGGTGATGCAATCGATGTTGATTTTGTAGAGGTGATGTGACCAATGGTGATTTTGTACTGCTGCTATGACCGATGGTGATTTTGTACTGCTGCTGTGACCGATGTTGATTTTGTACTGGTGCTGTGACCGATTGTGATTTTGGAGAGGTGATTTGACCGATGTTAATTTTGAAGAGGTGCTGTGACCGATGTTGATTTTCTACTGCTGCTGTGGCCGATGGTGACTTTGTTCTGGTCCTGCGACCGATGGTGATTTTGTAGAGGTGATCGACCGATGGTGATTTTGTACTGTTGCTGTGACCGATGGTGATTTTGTTGTGGTACTGCGACCAATGTTAATTTTGTAGAGGTGATACACCGATGTTGATTTTGTAGAGGTGATGTGACGATGGTGATTTTGTACTGTTGCTGTGACCGATGGTGATTATGTACTGTTGCTGTGACCGATGTTGATTTTGTAGAGGTGATGCAAACCGATGGTGATTTTGTACTGCTGCTATGACCGATGGTGATTTTGTACTGCTGCTGTGACCGATGTTGATTTTGTACTGGTGCTGTAACTGATTGTGATTTTGGAGAGGTGATTTGACCGATGTTAATTTTGAAGAGGTGCTGTGACCGATGTTGATTTTCTACTGCTGCTGTGGCCGATGGTGATTTTGTTCTGGTGATGTGACCAATGGTGACTTTGTTCTGGTGCTGCCACCTATAGTGATTTTGTGCTGGTGCTGTGACCGATGGTGGTTTTGTAGAGGTGATGATACCGATGGTGATTTTGTACTACTGCTGTGACCGATGTTGGTTTTGTAGAGGTGATGCGACCGATGTTGATTTTGTACTGGTGATGCGACCGATGGTGATTTTGTACTGGTGATGTGACCAATGGTGACTTTGTTCTGGTGCTGCCACCTATAGTGATTTTGTGCTGGTGCTGTGACCGATGTTGGTTTTGTAGAGGTGATGCGACCGATGTTGATTTTGTACAGGTGATGTGACCGATGGTGATTGTGTTCTGGTGATGTGACCGATGGTGATTTTGTACTGGTGATGCGACCGATGGTGATTTTGTACTAGTGATGCGACCGATGTTGATTTTGTAGAGGTAATGCAAACCGATGGTGATTTTGTACTGGTGATGCGACCGATGGTATTTTTGTTGTGGTACTGCGACCGATGTTGATTTTGTAGAGGTGATGCGACCGATGTTTATTTTGTAGAGGTGGTGTGACCGATGTTGATTTTGTAGAGGTGATACACCGATGTTGATTTTGTAGAGGTGATGTGACCGATGGTGATTTTGTACTGCTGCTGTGACCGGTGGTGATTTTGTACTGCTGCTGTGACCAATGGTGATTTTGTTCTGGTGCTGCGACCGATGTTGATTTTGTACTGGTGCTGTGACCGATGTTGATTTTCTACTGCTGCTGTGACCGATGGTGACTTTGTTCTGGTGATGCAATCGATGTTGATTTTGTAGAGGTGATGCGACCGATGGTGATTTTGTACTGGTGATACGACCGATGTTGATTTTGTAGAAGTGATGCAAACCGATGGTGATTTTGTACTGGTACTGCGACCGATGTTGATTTTGTAGAGGTGATGCGACCGATGTTGATTTTGTAGAGGTGATGTGACCGATGGTTATTTTGTACTGCTGCTATGACCGATGGTGATTTTGTACTGTTGCTGTGACCAATGGTGATTTTGTTCTGGTGCTGCGACCGATGTTGATTTTCTACTGCTGCTGTGACTGATGGTGACTTTGTTCTGGTGATGCAATCGATTTTGATTTTGTAGAGGTGATGTGACCGATAGTGATTTTGTACTGCTGCTATGACCGATGGTGATTTTGTACTGCTGCTGTGACCGATGTTGATTTTGTACTGGTGCTGTGACCGATTGTGATTTTGGAGAGGTGATTTGACCGATGTTAATTTTGAAGAGGTGCTGTGACCGATGTTGATTTTCTAATGCTGCTGTGGCCGATGGTGACTTTGTTCTGGTCCTGCGACCGATGGTGATTTTGTAGAGGTGATGCGACCGATGGTGATTTTGTAGAGGTGATGTGACGATGGTGATTTTGTACTGCTGCTGTGGCCGATGGTGATTTTGTTCTGGTGCTGCGACCGATGTTGATTTTGAAGAGGTGATGCGACCGATGGTGATTTTGTAGAGGTGATGCGACCGATGGTGATTTTCTACTGCTGCTGTGGCCGATGGTGACTTTGTTCTGGTGCTGCGACCGATGGTGATTTTGTAGAGGTGATGCGACCGATGGTGATTTTGTAGAGGTGATGTGACCGATGGTTATTTTGTACTGCTGCTATGACCGATGGTGATTTTGTACTGTTGCTGTGACCAATGGTGATTTTGTTCTGGTGCTGCGACCGATGTTGATTTTCTACTGCTGCTGTGACCGATGGTGACTTTGTTCTGGTGATGCAATCGATGTTGATTTTGTAGAGGTGATGTGACCGATGGTGATTTTGTACTGCTGCTATGACCGATGGTGATTTTGTACTGCTGCTGTGACCGATGTTGATTTTGTATTGGTGCTGTGACCGATTGTGATTTTGGAGAGGTGATTTGACCGATGTTAATTTTGAAGAGGTGCTGTGACCGATGTTGATTTTCTACTGCTGCTGTGGCCGATGGTGACTTTGTTCTGGTCCTGCGACCGATGGTGATTTTGTAGAGGTGATGCGACCGATAGTGATTTTGTACTGTTGCTGTGACCGATAGTGATTTTGTTGTGGTACTGCGACCAATGTTGATTTTGTAGAGGTGATACACCGATGTTGATTTTGTAGAGGTGATGTGACGATGGTGATTTTGTACTGCTGCTGTGGCCGATGGTGATTTTTTCCCGGTGCTGCGACCGATGTTGATTTTGAAGAGGTGATGCGACCGATGGTGATTTTGTAGAGGTGATGCGACCGATGGTGATTTTGTTCTGGTGCTGCGACCGATGTTGATTTTGTACTGGTGCTGTGACCGATGTTGATTTTGTACTGTTGCTGTGACCGATAGTGATTTTGTTGTGGTACTGCGACCAATGTTGATTTTGTAGAGGTGATACACCGATGTTGATTTTGTAGAGGTGATGTGACGATTGTGATTTTGTACTGCTGCTGTGGCCGATGGTGATTTTTTCCCGGTGCTGCGACCGATGTTGATTTTGAAGAGGTGATGCGACCGATGGTGATTTTGTAGAGGTGATGCGACCGATGGTGATTTTGTTCTGGTGCTGCGACCGATGTTGATTTTGTACTGGTGCTGTGACCGATGTTGATTTTCTACTGCTGCTGTGGCCGATGGTGACTTTGTTCTGGTGCTGCGACCGATAGTGATTTTGTAGAGGTGATGCGACCGATGGTGATTTTGTACTGTTGCTGTGACCGATGGTGATTTTGTACTGTTGCTGTGACCGATGTTGATTTTGTAGAGGTGATGCAAACCGATGGTGATTTTGTACTGCTGCTATGACCGATGGTGACTTTGTTCTGGTGATGCAATCGATGTTGATTTTGTAGAGGTGATGTGACCGATGGTGATTTTCTACTGCTGCTATGACCGATGGTGATTTTGTAGAGGTGATGCGACCGATGTTGATTTTCTACTGCTGCTGTGATCGATGGTGACTTTGTTCTGGTGATGCAATCGATGTTGATTTTGTAGAGGTGATGTGACCGATGGTGATTTTGTACTGCTGCTATGACCGATGGTGATTTTGTACTGCTGCTGTGACCGATGTTGATTTTGTACTGGTGCTGTGACCGATTGTGATTTTGGAGAGGTGATTTGACCGATGTTAATTTTGAAGAGGTGCTGTGACCGATGTTGATTTTCTACTGCTGCTGTGGCCGATGGTGACTTTGTTCTGGTCCTGCGACCGATGGTGATTTTGTAGAGGTGATGCGACCGATGGTGATTTTGTACTGTTGCTGTGACCGATGGTGATTTTGTTGTGGTACTGCGACCAATGTTAATTTTGTAGAGGTGATACACCGATGTTGATTTTGTAGAGGTGATGTGACGATGGTGATTTTGTACTGTTGCTGTGACCGATGGTGATTATGTACTGTTGCTGTGACCGATGTTGATTTTGTAGAGGTGATGCAAACCGATGGTGATTTTGTACTGCTGCTATGACCGATGGTGATTTTGTACTGCTGCTGTGACCGATGTTGATTTTGTACTGGTGCTGTAACTGATTGTGATTTTGGAGAGGTGATTTGACCGATGTTAATTTTGAAGAGGTGCTGTGACCGATGTTGATTTTCTACTGCTGCTGTGGCCGATGGTGATTTTGTTCTGGTGCTGCGACCGATGTTGATTTTGAAGAGGTGTTGCGACCGATGGTGATTTTGTAGAGGTGATGTGACCGATGGTTATTTTGTACTGCTGCTATGACCGATGGTGATTTTGTACTGTTGCTGTGACCGATGGTGATTTTGTTGTGGTACTGCGACCAATGTTAATTTTGTAGAGGTGATACACCGATGTTGATTTTGTAGAGGTGATGTGACGATGGTGATTTTGTACTGCTGCTATGACCGATGGTGATTTTGTACTGCTGCTGTGACCGATGTTGATTTTGTACTGGTGCTGTGACCGATTGTGATTTTGGAGAGGTGATTTGACCGATGTTAATTTTGAAGAGGTGCTGTGACCGATGTTGATTTTCTACTGCTGCTGTGACCGATGGTGACTTTGTTCTGGTGATGCAATCGATGTTCATTTTGTAGAGGTGATGTGACCGATGGTGATTTTCTACTGCTGCTGTGGCCGATGGTGATTTTGTTCTGGTGCTGCGACCGATGTTGATTTTGAAGAGGTGATGCGACCGATGGTGATTTTGTAGAGGTGTTGCGACCGATGGTGATTTTGTAGAGGTGATGTGACCGATGGTTATTTTGTACTGCTGCTATGACCGATGGTGATTTTGTACTGTTGCTGTGACCAATGGTGATTTTGTTCTGGTGCTGCGACCGATGTTGATTTTGAAGAGGTGATGCGACCGATGGTGATTTTGTAGAGGTGTTGCGACCGATGGTGATTTTGTAGAGGTGATGTGACCGATGGTTATTTTGTACTGCTGCTATGACCGATGGTGATTTTGTACTGTTGCTGTGACCAATGGTGATTTTGTTCTGGTGCTGCGACCGATGTTGATTTTCTACTGCTGCTGTGACCGATGGTGACTTTGTTCTGGTGATGCAATCGATGTTGATTTTGTAGAGGTGATGTGACCGATGGTGATTTTCTACTGCTGCTATGACCGATGGTGATTTTGTACTGCTGCTGTGACCGATGTTGATTTTGTACTGGTGCTGTGACCCGATTGTGATTTTGGAGAGGTGATTTGACCGATGTTAATTTTGAAGAGGTGCTGTGACCGATGTTGATTTTCTACTGCTGCTGTGGCCGATGGTGACTTTGTTCTGGTCCTGCGACCGATGGTGATTTTGTAGAGGTGATGCGACCGATGTTGATTTTCTACTGCTGCTGTGATCGATGGTGACTTTGTTCTGGTGATGCAATCGATGTTGATTTTGTAGAGGTGATGTGACCGATGGTGATTTTGTACTGCTGCTGTGACCGATGTTGATTTTGTACTGGTGCTGTGACCGATTGTGATTTTGGAGAGGTGATTTGACCGATGTTAATTTTGAAGAGGTGCTGTGACCGATGTTGATTTTCTACTGCTGCTGTGGCCGATGGTGACTTTGTTCTGGTCCTGCGACCGATGGTGATTTTGTAGAGGTGATGCGACCGATGGTGATTTTGTACTGTTGCTGTGACCGATGGTGATTTTGTTGTGGTACTGCGACCAATGTTGATTTTGTAGAGGTGATACACCGATGTTGATTTTGTAGAGGTGATGTGACGATGGTGATTTTGTACTACTGCTGTGGCCGATGGTGATTTTGTTCTGGTGCTGCGACCGATGTTGATTTTGAAGAGGTGATGCGACCGATGGTGATTTTGTAGAGGTGATCCGACCGATGGTGATTTTCTACTGCTGCTGTGATCGATGGTGACTTTGTTCTGGTGATGCAATCGATGTTGATTTTGTAGAGGTGATGTGACCGATGGTGATTTTGTACTGCTGCTGTGACCGATGTTGATTTTGTACTGGTGCTGTGACCGATTGTGATTTTGGAGAGGTGATTTGACCGATGTTAATTTTGAAGAGGTGCTGTGACCGATGTTGATTTTCTACTGCTGCTGTGGCCGATGGTGACTTTGTTCTGGTCCTGCGACCGATGGTGATTTTGTAGAGGTGATGCGACCGATGGTGATTTTGTACTGTTGCTGTGACCGATGGTGATTTTGTTGTGGTACTGCGACCAATGTTGATTTTGTAGAGGTGATACACCGATGTTGATTTTGTAGAGGTGATGTGACGATGGTGATTTTGTACTACTGCTGTGGCCGATGGTGATTTTGTTCTGGTGCTGCGACCGATGTTGATTTTGAAGAGGTGATGCGACCGATGGTGATTTTGTAGAGGTGATGCGACCGATGGTGATTTTCTACTGCTGCTGTGGCCGATGGTGACTTTGTTCTGGTGCTGCGACCGATGGTGATTTTGTAGAGGTGATGCGACCGATGGTGATTTTGTAGAGGTGATGTGACCGATGGTTATTTTGTACTGCTGCTATGACCGATGGTGATTTTGTACTGTTGCTGTGACCAATGGTGATTTTGTTCTGGTGCTGCGACCGATGTTGATTTTCTATTGCTGCTGTGACCGATGGTGACTTTGTTCTGGTGATGCAATCAATGTTGATTTTGTAGAGGTGATGTGACCGATGGTGATTTTCTACTGCTGCTGTGGCCGATGTTGACTTTGTTCTGGTGATGCAATCGATGTTGATTTTGTAGAGGTGATGCGACCGATGGTGATTTTGTAGAGGTGTTGCGACCGATGGTGATTTTGTAGAGGTGATGTGACCGATGGTTATTTTGTACTGCTGCTATGACCGATGGTGATTTTGTACTGTTGCTGTGACCAATGGTGATTTTGTTCTGGTGCTGCGACCGATGTTGATTTTGAAGAGGTGATGCGACCGATGGTGATTTTGTAGAGGTGTTGCGACCGATGGTGATTTTGTAGAGGTGATGTGACCGATGGTTATTTTGTACTGCTGCTATGACCGATGGTGATTTTGTACTGTTGCTGTGACCAATGGTGATTTTGTTCTGGTGCTGCGACCGATGTTGATTTTCTACTGCTGCTGTGACCGATGGTGACTTTGTTCTGGTGATGCAATCGATGTTGATTTTGTAGAGGTGATGCGACCGATGGTGATTTTGTAGAGGTGTTGCGACCGATGGTGATTTTGTAGAGGTGATGTGACCGATGGTTATTTTGTACTGCTGCTATGACCGATGGTGATTTTGTACTGCTGCTGTGACCGATGTTGATTTTGTACTGGTGCTGTGACCGATTGTGATTTTGGAGAGGTGATTTGACCGATGTTAATTTTAAAGAGGTGCTGTGACCAATGTTGATTTTCTACTGCTGCTGTGGCCGATGGTGACTTTGTTCTGGTCCTGCGACCGATGGTGATTTTGTAGAGGTGATGCGACCGATAGTGATTTTGTACTGTTGCTGTGACCGATAGTGATTTTGTTGTGGTACTGCGACCAATGTTGATTTTGTAGAGGTGATACACCGATGTTGATTTTGTAGAGGTGATGTGACGATGGTGATTTTGTACTGCTGCTGTGGCCGATGGTGATTTTTTCCCGGTGCTGCGACCGATATTGATTTTGAAGAGGTGATGCGACCGATGGTGATTTTGTAGAGGTGATGCGACCGATGGTGATTTTGTTCTGGTGCTGCGACCGATGTTGATTTTGTACTGGTGCTGTGACCGATGTTGATTTTCTACTGCTGCTGTGGCCGATGGTGACTTTGTTCTGGTGCTGCGACCGATGGTGATTTTGTAGAGGTGATGCGACCGATGGTGATTTTGTACTGTTGCTGTGACCGATGGTGATTTTGTACTGATGATGCGACCGATGGTGATTTTGTACTGGTGCTGCAACCGATGGTGATTTTGTAGAGGTGATGCAACCGATGTTGATTTTGTACTGGTGCTGTGACCGATGTTGATTTTCTACTGCTGCTGTGGCCGATGGTGACTTTGTTCTGGTGCTGCGACCGATGGTGATTTTGTAGAGGTGATGCGACCGATGGTGATTTTGTACTGTTGCTGTGACCGATGGTGATTTTGTACTGTTGCTGTGACCGATGTTGATTTTGTAGAGGTGATGCAAACCGATGGTGATTTTGTACTGCTGCTATGACCGATGGTGACTTTGTTCTGGTGATGCAATCGATGTTGATTTTGTAGAGGTGATGTGACCGATGGTGATTTTCTACTGCTGCTATGACCGATGGTGATTTTGTACTGCTGCTGTGACCGATGTTGATTTTGTACTGGTGCTGTGACCGATTGTGATTTTGGAGAGGTGATTTGACCGATGTTAATTTTGAAGAGGTGCTGTGACCGATGTTGATTTTCTACTGCTGCTGTGGCCGATGGTGACTTTGTTCTGGTCCTGCGACCGATGGTGATTTTGTAGAGGTGATGCGACCGATGTTGATTTTCTACTGCTGCTGTGATCGATGGTGACTTTGTTCTGGTGATGCAATCGATGTTGATTTTGTAGAGGTGATGTGACCGATGGTGATTTTGTACTGCTGCTATGACCGATGGTGATTTTGTACTGCTGCTGTGACCGATGTTGATTTTGTACTGGTGCTGTGACCGATTGTGATTTTGGAGAGGTGATTTGACCGATGTTAATTTTGAAGAGGTGCTGTGACCGATGTTGATTTTCTACTGCTGCTGTGGCCGATGGTGACTTTGTTCTGGTCCTGCGACCGATGGTGATTTTGTAGAGGTGATGCGACCGATGGTGATTTTGTACTGTTGCTGTGACCGATGGTGATTTTGTTGTGGTACTGCGACCAATGTTAATTTTGTAGAGGTGATACACCGATGTTGATTTTGTAGAGGTGATGTGACGATGGTGATTTTGTACTGTTGCTGTGACCGATGGTGATTTTGTACTGCTGCTGTGACCGATGTTGATTTTGTACTGGTGCTGTGACTGATTGTGATTTTGGAGAGGTGATTTGACCGATGTTAATTTTGAAGAGGTGCTGTGACCGATGTTGATTTTCTACTGCTGCTGTGGCCGATGGTGATTTTGTTCTGGTGCTGCGACCGATGTTGATTTTGAAGAGGTGTTGCGACCGATGGTGATTTTGTAGAGGTGATGTGACCGATGGTTATTTTGTACTGCTGCTATGACCGATGGTGATTTTGTACTGTTGCTGTGACCGATGGTGATTTTGTTGTGGTACTGCGACCAATGTTAATTTTGTAGAGGTGATACACCGATGTTGATTTTGTAGAGGTGATGTGACGATGGTGATTTTGTACTGTTGCTGTGACCGATGGTGATTATGTACTGTTGCTGTGACCGATGTTGATTTTGTAGAGGTGATGCAAACCGATGGTGATTTTGTACTGCTGCTATGACCGATGGTGATTTTGTACTGCTGCTGTGACCGATGTTGATTTTGTACTGGTGCTGTGACTGATTGTGATTTTGGAGAGGTGATTTGACCGATGTTAATTTTGAAGAGGTGCTGTGACCGATGTTGATTTTCTACTGCTGCTGTGGCCGATGGTGATTTTGTTCTGGTGCTGCGACCGATGTTGATTTTGAAGAGGTGATGCGACCGATGGTGATTTTGTAGAGGTGTTGCGACCGATGGTGATTTTGTAGAGGTGATGTGACCGATGGTTATTTTGTACTGCTGCTATGACCGATGGTGATTTTGTACTGTTGCTGTGACCAATGGTGATTTTGTTCTGGTGCTGCGACCCGATGTTGATTTTCTACTGCTGCTGTGACCGATGTTGACTTTGTTCTGGTGATGCAATCGATGTTGATTTTGTAGAGGTGATGTGACCGATGGTGATTTTCTACTGCTGCTATGACCGATGGTGATTTTGTACTGCTGCTGTGACCGATGTTGATTTTGTACTGGTGCTGTGACCGATTGTGATTTTGGAGAGGTGATTTGACCGATGTTAATTTTGAAGAGGTGCTGTGACCGATGTTGATTTTCTACTGCTGCTGTGGCCGATGGTGACTTTGTTCTGGTCCTGCGACCGATAGTGATTTTGTAGAAGTGATACGACCGATGTTGATTTTCTACTGCTGCTGTGATCGATGGTGACTTTGTTCTGGTGATGCAATCGATGTTGATTTTGTAGAGGTGATGTGACCGATGGTGATTTTGTACTGCTGCTGTGACCGATGTTGATTTTGTAGAGGTGGTGTGACCGATGTTAATTTTGAAGAGATGCTGTGACCGATGTTGATTTTCTACTGCTGCTGTGGCCGATGGTGACTTTGTTCTGGTCCTGCGACCGATGGTGATTTTGTAGAGGTGATGCGACCGATGGTGATTTTGTACTGTTGCTGTGACCGATGGTGATTTTGTTGTGGTACTGCGACCAATGTTGATTTTGTAGAGGTGATACAACCGATGTTGATTTTGTAGAGGTGATGTGACGATGGTGATTTTGTACTACTGCTTTGGCGATGGTGATTTTGTTCTGGTGCTGCGACCGATGTTGATTTTGAAGAGGTGATGCGACCGATGGTGATTTTGTAGAGGTGATGCGACCGATGGTGATTTTCTACTGCTGCTGTGGCCGATGGTGACTTTGTTCTGGTGCTGCGACCGATGGTGATTTTGTAGAGGTGATGCGACCGATGGTGATTTTGTAGAGGTGATGTGACCGATGGTTATTTTGTACTGCTGCTATGACCGATGGTGATTTTGTACTGTTGCTGTGACCAATGGTGATTTTGTTCTGGTGCTGCGACCGATGTTGATTTTCTACTGCTGCTGTGACCGATGGTGACTTTGTTCTGGTGATGCAATCGATGTTGATTTTGTAGAGGTGATGTGACCGATGGTGATTTTGTACTGCTGCTATGACCGATGGTGATTTTGTACTGCTGCTGTGACCGATGTTGATTTTGTACTGGTGCTGTGACCGATTGTGATTTTGGAGAGGTGATTTGACCGATGTTAATTTTGAAGAGGTGCTGTGACCGATGTTGATTTTCTACTGCTGCTGTGGCCGATGGTGACTTTGTTCTGGTCCTGCGACCGATGGTGATTTTGTAGAGGTGATGCGACCGATGGTGATTTTGTACTGTTGCTGTGACCGATGGTGATTTTGTTGTGGTACTGCGACCAATGTTGATTTTGTAGAGGTGATACACCGATGTTGATTTTGTAGAGGTGATGTGACGATGGTGATTTTGTACTGCTGCTGTGGCCGATGGTGATTTTGTTCCGGTGCTGCGACCGATGTTGATTTTGAAGAGGTGATGCGACCGATGGTGATTTTGTAGAGGTGATGCGACCGATGGTGATTTTGTACTGCTGCTGTGACCGATGGTGATTTTGTTCTGGTGCTGCAACCGATGTTGATTTTGTACTGGTGCTGTGACCGATGTTGATTTTCTACTGCTGCTGTGGCCGATGGTGACTTTGTAGAGGTGATGCGACCGATGGTGATTTTGTACTGTTGTTGTGACCGATGGTGATTTTGTAGAGGTGATGCGACCGATGGTGATTTTGTACTGTTGTTGTGACCGATGGTGATTTTGTACTGTTGCTGTGACCGATGTTGATTTTGTAGAGGTGATGCAAACCGATGGTGATTTTGTACTGCTGCTGCGACCGATGGTGATTTTGTAGAGGTGATGCGACCGATGGTGATTTTGTACTGTTGTTGTGACCGATGGTGATTTTGTACTGTTGCTGTGACCGATGTTGATTTTGTAGAGGTGATGCAAACCGATGGTGATTTTGTACTGCTGCTATGACCGATGGTGATTTTGTACTGCTGCTGTGACCGATGTTGTTTTTGTACTGGTGCTGTGACCGATTGTGATTTTGGAGAGGTGATTTGACCGATGTTAATTTTGAAGAGGTGCTGTGACCGATGTTGATTTTCTACTGCTGCTGTGGCCGATGGTGATTTTGTTCTGGTGCTGCGACCGATGTTGATTTTGAAGAGGTGATGCGACCGATGGTGATTTTGTAGAGGTGTTGCGACCGATGGTGATTTTGTACTGCTGCTATGACCGATGGTGATTTTGTACTGTTGCTGTGACCAATGGTGATTTTGTTCTGGTGCTGCGACCGATGTTGATTTTCTACTGCTGCTGTGACCGATGGTGACTTTGTTCTGGTGATGCAATCGATGTTGATTTTGTAGAGGTGATGTGACCGATGGTGATTTTCTACTGCTGCTATGACCGATGGTGATTTTGTACTGCTGCTGTGACCGATGTTGATTTTGTACTGGTGCTGTGACCGATGTTGATTTTGTACTGGTGCTGTGACCGATTGTGATTTTGGAGAGGTGATTTGACCGATGTTAATTTTGAAGAGGTGCTGTGACCGATGTTGATTTTCTACTGCTGCTGTGGCCGATGGTGATTTTGTTGTGGTACTGCGACCAATGTTGATTTTGTAGAGGTGATACACCGATGTTGATTTTGTAGAGGTGATGTGACGATGGTGATTTTGTACTGCTGCTGTGGCCGATGGTGATTTTGTTCCGGTGCTGCGACCGATGTTGATTTTGAAGAGGTGATGCGACCGATGGTGATTTTGTAGAGGTGATGCGACCGATGGTGATTTTGTACTGCTGCTGTGACCGATGGTGATTTTGTTCTGGTGCTGTGTCCGATGTTGATTTTTTAGAGGTGATGCGACCGATGGTGATTTTGTACTGGTGCTGTGACCGATGTTGATTTTGTAGAGGTGATGCGACCGATGTTTATTTTGTACTGGTGCTGTGACCGATGTTGATTTTGTAGAGGTGATGCGACCGATGTTCATTTTGTAGAGGTGGTGTGACCAATGTTGATTTTGTAGAGGTGATGTGACCGATGGTGATTTTGTAGAGGTGATGTGACCAATGGTGATTTTGTACTGCTACTATGTCCGTTGTTGATTTTGTAGAGGTGATGTGACCGATGGTGATTTTGTACTGGTGCTGTCACCGATGGTGATTTTGTAGAGGTGATGCGACCGATGTTGATTTTGTAGAGGTGATGTGACCGATGTTGATTTTGAAGAGGTGATGCGACCGATGTTGATTTTTTACTGGTGCTGCCACCTATGGTGATTTTGTACTGGTGATGCGACCGATGGTGATTTTGTACTGGTGCTGTCACCGATGGTGATTTTGTAGAGGTGATGTGACCGATGTTGATTTTGTAGAGGTGATGTGACCGATGTTGATTTTGAAGAGGTGATGCGACCGATGTTGATTTTTTACTGGTGCTGCCACCTATGGTGATTTTGTAGAGGTGATGCGACCGATGGTGATTTTGTTTTGGTGATGCGAATGATGGTGATTTTTTACTGGTGCTGCCACCTATAGTGATTTTGTACTGGTGATGCGACCGATGGTGATTTTGTACTGGTGCTGTTACCGATGGTGATTTTGTTCTGGTGCTGCGACCGATGTTGATTTTGTAGAGGTGATGTGACCGATGGTGATTTTGTTTTGGTGATGCGAACGATGGTGATTTTTTTACTGGTGCTGCCACCTATGGTGATTTTGTACTGGTGATGCGACCGATGTTGATTTTGTAGAGGTGATGTGACCGATGGTGATTTTGTAGAGGTGATGTGACCGATGGTGATTTTGTACTGGTGATGCGACCGATGGTGATTTTGTACTGGTGCTGTTACCGATGGTGATTTTGTTCTGGTGCTGCGACCGATGTTGATGTTGTAGAGGTGATGTGACCGATGTTGACTTTGTTCTGGTGCTGTTACCGATGGTGATTTTGTAGAGGTGATGTGACCGATGGTGATTTTGTACTGGTGCTGCGACCCGATGGTGATTTTGTAGAGGTGATGTGACCGAGATTGATTTTGTACTGGTGCTGCGACCGATGGTGATTTTGTAGAGGTGATGTGACCGAGATTGATTTTGTACTGGTGATGCGAACGATGGTGATTTTGTACTGGTGCTGCCACCTATGGTGATTTTGTACTGGTGATGCGACCGATGGTAATTTTGTACTGCTGCTGTGACCGATGGTGATTTTGATCTGGTGCTGCAACCGATGTTGATTTTGTAGAGGTGATGCGACCGATGGTGATTTTGTTTTGGTGATGCGAATGATGGTGATTTTTTACTGGTGATGTGACCGATGTTGATTTTTTACTGGTGCTGCCACCTATGGTGATTTTGTACTGGTGATGCGACCGATGGTAATTTTGTACTGCTGCTGTGACCGATGGTGATTTTGATCTGGTGCTGCCACCTATGGTGATTTTGTACTGGTGATGCGACCGATGTTGATTTTGTAGAGGTGATGTGACCGATGGTGATTTTGTAGAGGTGATGTGACCGATGGTGATTTTGTACTGGTGATGCGACCGATAGTGATTTTGTACTGGTGCTGTTACCGATGGTGATTTTGTTCTGGTGCTGCGACCGATGTTGATGTTGTAGAGGTGATGTGACCGATGTTGACTTTGTTCTGGTGCTGTTACCGATGGTGATTTTGTAGAGGTGATGTGACCGATGGTGATTTTGTACTGGTGCTGCGACCGATGGTGATTTTGTAGAGGTGATGTGACCGAGATTGATTTTGTACTGGTACTGCGACCGATGGTGATTTTGTAGAGGTGATGTGACCGAGATTGATTTTGTACTGGTGATGCGAACGATGGTGATTTTGTACTGGTGCTGCCACCTATGGTGATTTTGTACTGGTGATGCGATCGATGGTAATTTTGTACTGCTGCTGTGACCGATGGTGATTTTGATCTGGTGCTGCAACCGATGTTGATTTTGTAGAGGTGATGCGACCGATGGTGATTTTGTTTTGGTGATGCGAATGATGGTGATTTTTTACTGGTGATGTGACCGATGTTGATTTTTTACTGGTGCTGCCACCTATGGTGATTTTGTACTGGTGATGCGACCGATGGTAATTTTGTACTGCTGCTGTGACCGATGGTGATTTTGATCTGGTGCTGCAACCGATGTTGATTTTGTACTGGTGATGCGACCGATGGTAATTTTGTACTGCTGCTGTGACCGATGGTGATTTTGATCTGGTGCTGCAACCGATGTTGATTTTGTAGAGGTGATGCGACCGATGGTGATTTTGTTTTGGTGATGCGAATGATGGTGATTTTTTACTGGTGCTGCCACCTATAGTGATTTTGTACTGGTGATGCGACCGATGGTGATTTTGTAGAGGTGATGTGACCGATGGTGATTTTGTACTGCTGCTATGTCCGTTGTTGATTTTGTAGAGGTGATGTGACCCGATGGTGATTTTGTACTGGTGCTGTCACCGATGGTGATTTTGCAGAGGTGATCGACCGATGTTGATTTTGTAGAGGTGATGTGACCGATGTTGATTTTGAAGAGGTGATGCGACCGATGTTGATTTTTTACTGGTGCTGCCACCTATGGTGATTTTGTACTGGTGATGCGACCGATGGTAATTTTGTACTGCTGCTGTGACCGATGGTGATTTTGTACTGCTGCTATGTCCGTTGTTGATTTTGTAGAGGTGATGTGACCGATGGTGATTTTGTACTGCTGCTATGTCCGTTGTTGATTTTGTAGAGGTGATGTGACCGATGGTGATTTTTGTACTGGTGCTGTCACCGATGGTGATTTTGTAGAGGTGATGTGACCGATGTTGATTTTGAAGAGGTGATGCGACCGATGTTGATTTTTTACTGGTGCTGCCACCTATGGTGATTTTATAGAGGTGATACGACCGATGGTGATTTTGTTTTGGTGATGCGAATGATGGTGATTTTTTACTGGTGCTGCCACCTATAGTGATTTTGTACTGGTGATGCGACCGATGGTGATTTTGTTTTGGTGATGCGAACGATGGTGATTTTTTTACTGGTGCTGCCACCTATGGTGATTTTGTACTGGTGATGCGACCGATGTTGATTTTGTAGAGGTGATGTGACCGATGGTGATTTTGTACTGGTGCCGCAACCGATGGTGATTTTGTAGAGGTGATGTGACCGATGGTGATTTTGTACTGGTGATGCGACCGATGGTGATTTTGTACTGGTGCTGCAACCGATGGTGATTTTGTAGAGGTGATGTGACCGATGGTGATTTTGTACTGGTGCTGTTACCGTTGGTGATTTTGTTCTGGTGTTGCGACCGATGTTGATTTTGTAGAGGTGATGTGACCGATGGTGATTTTGTACTGGTGATGTGACCGATGGTGACTTTGTTCTGGTGCTGTCACCTATGGTGATTTTGTACTGCTGCTGTGACCGATGTTGATTTTGTACTGGTGATGTGAACAATAGTGATTTTGTACTGCTACTGTTACCGATGGTGATTTTGTTCTGGTGCTGCGACCGATGTTGATTTTGTAGAGGTGATGTGACCGATGGTGATTTTGTACTGCTGCTATGACCAATGGTGATTTTGTACTGGTGATGCGACCGATGGTGATTTTGTACTGGTGCTGTTACCGATGGTGATTTTGTTCTGGTGCTGCGACCGATGTTGATGTTGTAGAGGTGATGTGACCCGATGTTGACTTTGTTCTGGTGCTGTTACCGATGGTGATTTTGTAGAGGTGATGTGACCGATGGTGATTTTGTACTGGTGCTGCGACCGATGGTGATTTTGTAGAGGTGATGTGACCGAGATTGATTTTGTACTGGTGCTGCGACCGATGGTGATTTTGTAGAGGTGATGTGACCGAGATTGATTTTGTACTGGTGATGCGACGATGGTGATTTTGTACTGGTGCTGCCACCTATGGTGATTTTGTACTGGTGATGCGATCGATGGTAATTTTGTACTGCTGCTGTGACCGATGGTGATTTTGATCTGGTGCTGCAACCGATGTTGATTTTGTAGAGGTGATGCGACCGATGGTGATTTTGTTTTGGTGATGCGAATGATGGTGATTTTTTACTGGTGATGTGACCGATGTTGATTTTTTACTGGTGCTGCCACCTATGGTGATTTTGTACTGGTGATACGACCGATGGTAATTTTGTACTGCTGCTGTGACCGATGGTGATTTTGATCTGGTGCTGCAACCGATGTTGATTTTGTACTGGTGATGCGACCGATGGTAATTTTGTACTGCTGCTGTGACCGATGGTGATTTTGATCTGGTGCTGCAACCGATGTTGATTTTGTAGAGGTGATGCGACCGATGGTGATTTTGTTTTGGTGATGCGAATGATGGTGATTTTTTACTGGTGCTGCCACCTATAGTGATTTTGTACTGGTGATGCGACCGATGGTGATTTTGTAGAGGTGATGTGACCGATGGTGATTTTGTACTGCTGCTATGTCCGTTGTTGATTTTGTAGAGGTGATGTGACCGATGGTGATTTTGTACTGGTGCTGTCACCGATGGTGATTTTGCAGAGGTGATGCGACCGATGTTGATTTTGTAGAGGTGATGTGACCGATGTTGATTTTGAAGAGGTGATGCGACCGATGTTGATTTTTTACTGGTGCTGCCACCTATGGTGATTTTGTACTGGTGATGCGACCGATGGTAATTTTGTACTGCTGCTGTGACCGATGGTGATTTTGTACTGCTGCTATGTCCGTTGTTGATTTTGTAGAGGTGATGTGACCGATGGTGATTTTGTACTGCTGCTATGTCCGTTGTTGATTTTGTAGAGGTGATGTGACCGATGGTGATTTTGTACTGGTGCTGTCACCGATGGTGATTTTGTAGAGGTGATGTGACCGATGTTGATTTTGAAGAGGTGATGCGACCGATGTTGATTTTTTACTGGTGCTGCCACCTATGGTGATTTTATAGAGGTGATCGACCGATGGTGATTTTGTTTTGGTGATGCGAATGATGGTGATTTTTTACTGGTGCTGCCACCTATAGTGATTTTGTACTGGTGATGCGACCGATGGTGATTTTGTTTTGGTGATGCGAGCGATGGTGATTTTTTTACTGGTGCTGCCACCTATGGTGATTTTGTACTGGTGATGCGACCGATGTTGATTTTGTAGAGGTGATGTGACCGATGGTGATTTTGTACTGGTGCTGCAACCGATGGTGATTTTGTAGAGGTGATGTGACCGATGGTGATTTTGTACTGGTGATGCGACCGATGGTGATTTTGTACTGGTGCTGCAACCGATGGTGATTTTGTAGAGGTGATGTGACCGATGGTGATTTTGTACTGGTGCTGTTACCGTTGGTGATTTTGTTCTGGTGTTGCGACCGATGTTGATTTTGTAGAGGTGATGTGACCGATGGTGATTTTGTACTGGTGATGTGACCGATGGTGACTTTGTTCTGGTGCTGTCACCTATGGTGATTTTGTACTGCTGCTGTGACCGATGTTGATTTTGTACTGGTGATGTGAACAATAGTGATTTTGTACTGCTACTGTTACCGATGGTGATTTTGTTCTGGTGCTGCGACCGATGTTGATTTTGTAGAGGTGATGTGACCGATGGTGATTTTTGTACTGCTGCTATGACCAATGGTGATTTTGTACTGCTGCTGTGACCGATGGTGATTTTGTTCTGGTGCTGCGACCGATGTTAATTTTGTACTGGTGCTGTGACCGATGTTGATTTTGTACTGGTGCTGTGACCGATGTTGATTTTGTACTGGTGATGTGACCGGCGTTGATTTTGTACTGGTGCTGCCACCTATGGTGATTTTGTACTGGTGATGTGACCGATGGTGATTTTGTACTGGTGCTGCGACCGATGGTGATTTTGTAGAGGTGATGTGACCGAGATTGATTTTGTACTGGTGATGCGACCGATGGTGATTTTGTACTGGTGATGTGACCGATGTTGATTTTTTACTGGTGCTGCCACCTATGGTGATTTTGTACTGGTGATGTGACCGATGGTGATTTTGTACTGGTGCTGCGACCGATGGTGATTTTGTAGAGGTGATGTGACCGAGATTGATTTTGTACTGGTGATGCGACCGATGGTGATTTTGTACTGGTGATGTGACCGATGTTGATTTTTTACTGGTGCTGCCACCTATGGTGATTTTGATCTGGTGCTGCAACCGATGTTGATTTTGTAGAGGTGATCGACCGATGGTGATTTTGTTTTGGTGATGCGAATGATGGTGATTTTTTTACTGGTGCTGCCACCTATAGTGATTTTGTACTGGTGATGCGACCGATGGTGATTTTGTTCTGGTGCTGCCACCTATGGTGATTTTGTACTGGTGATGCGACCGATGGTGATTTTGTACTGGTGCTGCGACCGATGTTGATTTTGTAGAGGTGATGCGACCGATGGTGATTTTGTTTTGGTGATCGCGAATGATGGTGATTTTTACTGGTGATGTGACCGATGTTGATTTTTTACTGGTGCTGCCACCTATGGTGATTTTGTACTGGTGATGCGACCGATGGTAATTTTGTACTGCTGCTGTGACCGATGGTGATTTTGATCTGGTGCTGCAACCGATGTTGATTTTGTACTGGTGATGCGACCGATGGTAATTTTGTACTGCTGCTGTGACCGATGGTGATTTTGATCTGGTGCTGCAACCGATGTTGATTTTGTAGAGGTGATCGACCGATGGTGATTTTGTTTTGGTGATGCGAATGATGGTGATTTTTTACTGGTGCTGCCACCTATAGTGATTTTGTACTGGTGATACGACCGATGGTGATTTTGTAGAGGTGATGTGACCGATGGTGATTTTGTACTGCTGCTATGTCCGTTGTTGATTTTGTAGAGGTGATGTGACCGATGGTGATTTTGTACTGGTGCTGTCACCGATGGTGATTTTGCAGAGGTGATCGACCGATGTTGATTTTGTAGAGGTGATGTGACCCGATGTTGATTTTGAAGAGGTGATCGCGACCGATGTTGATTTTTTACTGGTGCTGCCACCTATGGTGATTTTGTACTGGTGATCGACCGATGGTAATTTTGTACTGCTGCTGTGACCGATGGTGATTTTGTACTGCTGCTATGTCCGTTGTTGATTTTGTAGAGGTGATGTGACCGATGGTGATTTTGTACTGCTGCTATGTCCGTTGTTGATTTTGTAGAGGTGATGTGACCCGATGGTGATTTTGTACTGGTGCTGTCACCGATGGTGATTTTGTAGAGGTGATGTGACCGATGTTGATTTTGAAGAGGTGATGCGACCGATGTTGATTTTTTACTGGTGCTGCCACCTATGGTGATTTTATAGAGGTGATACGACCGATGGTGATTTTGTTTTGGTGATCGCGAATGATGGTGATTTTTTACTGGTGCTGCCACCTATAGTGATTTTGTACTGGTGATGCGACCGATGGTGATTTTGTTTTGGTGATGCGAACGATGGTGATTTTTTTACTGGTGCTGCCACCTATGGTGATTTTGTACTGGTGATCGACCGATGTTGATTTTGTAGAGGTGATGTGACCGATGGTGATTTTGTACTGGTGCTGCAACCGATGGTGATTTTGTAGAGGTGATGTGACCGATGGTGATTTTGTAGAGGTGATGTGACCGATGGTGATTTTGTACTGGTGCTGTTACCGTTGGTGATTTTGTTCTGGTGTTGCGACCGATGTTGATTTTGTAGAGGTGATGTGACCGATGGTGATTTTGTACTGGTGATGTGACCGATGGTGACTTTGTTCTGGTGCTGTCACCTATGGTGATTTTGTACTGCTGCTGTGACCGATGTTGATTTTGTACTGGTGATGTGAACAATAGTGATTTTGTACTGCTACTGTTACCGATGGTGATTTTGTTCTGGTGCTGCGACCGATGTTGATTTTGTAGAGGTGATGTGACCGATGGTGATTTTGTACTGCTGCTATGACCAATGGTGATTTTGTACTGCTGCTGTGACCGATGGTGATTTTGTTCTGGTGCTGCGACCCGATGTTAATTTTGTACTGGTGCTGTGACCGATGTTGATTTTGTACTGGTGCTGTGACCGATGTTGATTTTGTACTGGTGATGTGACCGACGTTGATTTTGTACTGGTGCTGCCACCTATGGTGATTTTGTACTGGTGATGTGACCGATGGTGATTTTGTACTGGTGCTGCGACCGATGGTGATTTTGTAGAGGTGATGTGACCGAGATTGATTTTGTACTGGTGATGCGACCGATGGTGATTTTGTACTGGTGATGTGACCGATGTTGATTTTTTACTGGTGCTGCCACCTATGGTGATTTTGTACTGGTGATGTGACCGATGGTGATTTTGTACTGGTGCTGCGACCGATGGTGATTTTGTAGAGGTGATGTGACCGAGATTGATTTTGTACTGGTGATGCGACCGATGGTGATTTTGTACTGGTGATGTGACCGATGTTGATTTTTTACTGGTGCTGCCACCTATGGTGATTTTGATCTGGTGCTGCAACCGATGTTGATTTTGTAGAGGTGATGCACCGATGGTGATTTTGTTTTGGTGATGCGACCGATGGTGATTTTGTTCTGGTGCTGCCACCTATGGTGATTTTGTACTGGTGATGCGACCGATGGTGATTTTGTACTGGTGCTGCGACCGATGTTGATTTTGTAGAGGTGATGTGACCTATTGTGATTTTGTAGAGGTGATGTGACCGATGTTGATTTTGAAGAGGTGATGCGACCGATGTTGATTTTGTACTGCTGCTGTGACCGATGGTGATATTGTACTGGTGCTACGACCGTTGTTGATTTTGTAGAGGTGATGTGACCGATGGTGATTTTGTACTGCTGCTGTGACCGGTGGTGATTTTGTTCTGGTGCTGCGACCGTTGTTGATTTTGTAGAGGTGATGTGACCGATGGTGATTTTGTACTGGTGATGTGATCGATGGTGACTTTGTTCTGGTGCTGTCACCTATGGTGATTTTGTACTGGTGATGCGACCGATGGTGATTTTGTACTGGTGCTGTGACCGATGGTGATTTTGTAGAGGTGATCGCCCGATGTTGATTTTGTGGAGGTGATGTGACCCGATGCTGATTTTGGACTGGTGCTGCGACCGTTGTTGATTTTGTAGAGGTGATGCGATCAATGGTGATTTAGTACTGGTGATGTGACCGATGGTGATTTTGTACTGGTGATGCGACCTATGGTGATTTTGTACTGGTGATGCGACCGATGTTGATTTTTTACTGGTGCTGCCACCTATGGTGATTTTGATCTGGTGCTGCAACCGATGTTGATTTTGTAGAGGTGATGTGACCGATGGTGATTTTGTTTTGGTGATGCGAACGATGGTGATTTTTTTACTGGTGCTGCCACCTATGGTGATTTTGTACTGGTGATGCGACCGATGTTGATTTTGTAGAGGTGATGTGACCGATGGTGATTTTGTACTGGTGCTGCAACCGATGGTGATTTTGTAGAGGTGATGTGACCGATGGTGATTTTGTACTGGTGATGCGACCGATGGTGATTTTGTACTGGTGCTGTTACCGATGGTGATTTTGTTCTGGTGTTGCGACCGATGTTGATTTTGTAGAGGTGATGTGACCGATGGTGATTTTGTACTGGTGATGTGACCGATGGTGACTTTGTTCTGGTGCTGTCACCTATGGTGATTTTGTACTGCTGCTGTGACCGATGTTGATTTTGTACTGGTGATGTGAACAATAGTGATTTTGTACTGCTACTGTTACCGATGGTGATTTTGTTCTGGTGCTGCGACCGATGTTGATTTTGTAGATTTGATGTGACCGATGGTGATTTTGTACTGCTGCTATGACCAATGGTGATTTTGTACTGGTGATGTGACCGACGTTGATTTTTTACTGGTGCTGCCACCTATGGTGATTTTGTACTGGTGATGTGACCGATGGTGATTTTGTACTGGTGCTGCGACCGATGGTGATTTTGTAGAGGTGATGTGACCGAGATTGATTTTGTACTGGTGATGCGACCGATGGTGATTTTGTACTGGTGATGTGACCGATGTTGATTTTTTACTGGTGCTGCCACCTATGGTGATTTTGTACTGGTGATGTGACCGATGGTGATTTTGTACTGGTGCTGCGACCGATGGTGATTTTGTAGAGGTGATGTGACCCGAGATTGATTTTGTACTGGTGATGCGACCGATGGTGATTTTGTACTGGTGATGTGACCGATGTTGATTTTTTACTGGTGCTGCCACCTGTGGTGATTTTGATCTGGTGCTGCACCGATGTTGATTTTGTAGAGGTGATGCGACCCGATGGTGATTTTGTTTTGGTGATGCGAATGATGGTGATTTTTACTGGTGCTGCCACCTATAGTGATTTTGTACTGGTGATGCGACCGATGGTGATTTTGTTCTGGTGCTGCCACCTATGGTGATTTTGTACTGGTGATGCGACCGATGGTGATTTTGTACTGGTGCTGCGACCGATGTTGATTTTGTAGAGGTGATGTGACCTATTGTGATTTTGTAGAGGTGATGTGACCGATGTTGATTTTGAAGAGGTGATGCGACCGATGTTGATTTTGTACTGCTGCTGTGACCGATGGTGATATTGTACTGGTGCTACGACCGTTGTTGATTTTGTAGAGGTGATGTGACCGATGGTGATTTTGTACTGCTGCTGTGACCGGTGGTGATTTTGTTCTGGTGCTGTCACCTATGGTGATTTTGTACTGGTGATGCGACCGATGGTGATTTTGTACTGGTGCTGTGACCGATGGTGATTTTGTAGAGGTGATGCGACCGATGTTGATTTTGTGGAGGTGATGTGACCGATGCTGATTTTGGACTGGTGCTGCGACCGTTGTTGATTTTGTAGAGGTGATGTGACCGATGGTGATTTTGTACTGCTGCTGTGACTGATGGTGATTTTGTACTGGTGATGTGATCGATGGTGACTTTGTTCTGGTGCTGTCACCTATGGTGATTTTGTACTGGTGATGCGACCGATGGTGATTTTGTACTGGTGCTGTGACCGATGGTGATTTTGGACTGGTGCTGCGACCGTTGTTGATTTTGTAGAGGTGATGCGATCAATGGTGATTTAGTACTGGTGATGTGACCGATGGTGATTTTGTACTGGTGATGCGACCGATGGTGATTTTGATCTGGTGCTGCAACCGATGTTGATTTTGTAGAGGTGATGCGACCGATGGTGATTTTGTTTTGGTGATGCGACCGATGGTGATTTTGTTTTGGTGATGCGAACGATGTTGATTTTGTAGAGGTGATGTGACCGATGTTGATTTTTTACTGGTGCTGCCACCTGTGGTGATTTTGATCTGGTGCTGTGACCGATGTTGATTTTGTAGAGGTGATCGACCCGATGGTGATTTTGTTTGGTGATGCGAATGATGGTGATTTTTTACTGGTGCTGCCACCTATAGTGATTTTGTACTGGTGATGCGACCGATGGTGATTTTGTTCTGGTGCTGCCACCTATGGTGATTTTGTACTGGTGATCGACCCGATGGTGATTTTGTACTGGTGCTGCGACCCGATGTTGATTTTGTAGAGGTGATGTGACCTATTGTGATTTTGTAGAGGTGATGTGACCGATGTTGATTTTGAAGAGGTGATGCGACCGATGTTGATTTTGTACTGCTGCCGTGACCGATGGTGATATTGTACTGGTGCTACGACCCGTTGTTGATTTTGTAGAGGTGATGTGACCGATGGTGATTTTGTACTGCTGCTGTGACCGGTGGTGATTTTGTTCTGGTGCTGTCACCTATGGTGATTTTGTACTGGTGATGCGACCGATGGTGATTTTGTACTGGTGCTGTGACCGATGGTGATTTTGTAGAGGTGATCGACCGATGTTGATTTTGTGGAGGTGATGTGACCGATGCTGATTTTGGACTGGTGCTGCGACCGATGTTGATTTTGTAGAGGTGATGTGACCGATGGTGATTTTGTACTGCTGCTGTGACTGATGGTGATTTTGTACTGGTGATGTGATCGATGGTGACTTTGTTCTGGTGCTGTCACCTATGGTGATTTTGTACTGGTGATGCGACCGATGGTGATTTTGTACTGGTGCTGTGACCGATGGTGATTTTGTAGAGGTGATGCGACCGATGTTGATTTTGTGGAGGTGATGTGACCGATGCTGATTTTGGACTGGTGCTGCGACCGTTGTTGATTTTGTAGAGGTGATGCGATCAATGGTGATTTAGTACTGGTGCTACGACCGTTGTTGATTTGTAGAGGTGATGTGACCGATGGTGATTTTGTACTGCTGCTGTGACCGGTGGTGATTTTGTTCTGGTGCTGTCACCTATGGTGATTTTGTACTGGTGATGCGACCGATGGTGATTTTGTACTGGTGCTGTGACCGATGGTGATTTTGTTCTGGTGCTGTCACCTATGGTGATTTTGTACTGGTGATGCGACCGATGGTGATTTTGTACTGGTGCTGTGACCGATGGTGATTTTGTAGAGGTGATGACCGATGTTGATTTTGTGGAGGTGATGTGACCGATGCTGATTTTGGACTGGTGCTGCGACCGTTGTTGATTTTGTAGAGGTGATGCGATCAATGGTGATTTAGTACTGGTGATGTGACCGATGGTGATTTTGTACTGGTGATCGCGACCGATGGTGATTTTTGATCTGGTGCTGCAACCGACGTTGATTTTGTAGAGGTATGACCGATGGTGATTTTGTTTTTGATGACGACGATGTTGATTTTGTAGAGGTGATGTGACCTATTGTGATTTTGTAGAGGTGATGTGACCGATGTTGATTTTGTAGAGGTGATGCGACTGATAAGTTGATTTTTGTACTGGTGATGTGACCAATGGTGATTTTCTACTGCTGCTGTGACCGATGGTGATTTTGTACTGGTGCTGCGAATCGATGTTGAATTTGTAGAGGTGATGTGACCTATTGTGATTTTGTAGAGGTGATGTGACCGATGTTGATTTTGTAGAGGTGATGTGGACCGATGGTGATTTTGGTACTGCTGCTATGACCAATGGTGATTTTGTACTGCTGCTGTGACCGATGGTGATTTTTGTTCTCGTGCTGCGACCTCGATGTTAATTTTGTACTGGTGTTGCTAGACCATGTTGATTTTGTACTGCGTGCTGTGACCGATGTTGATTTTGTACTGCTGCTGTTACCGATGGTGATTTTGTAGAGGTGCTG
>JAZGTH010000632.1:0-33971 GCA_036877525.1 Chromobotia macracanthus
ACCCCTCCAGAGACAGTCCTATCAACTGAAGGCCCCTGCATGCAGACTAGTAATTTGGATCTGTTTTTGTTCCTGGAGACCTTTTCAGTAACTTTGAAAAAAAACTTTAAACACAATGATGAAATGTCTGTCATTTGCTTGTTATTAATTTTGCACCTGATTAAGTGGGCCAGCTTGACACTTGTCAAAACAGAACTTTAGGGGGTAGTGCCTTGGTACATAGACACGTGAGGGGGGCTTGTGTGTGTGTGTCTGATTAGTGTCTAAAATCAAGCTTTTGGTTTGAAAATTAAGTGTAAGAAATTTGAAATCATCTTTAAAATGGTTTCTCTGCAGCACGTTACTTATGTTAATGTCATTTCAAGTGATCACTGTCTGTTTCTGGTTGTTAAATTTAAGTAGTTATGTAAAGGAGCTGTTCACATAATGAATCTAGAAGACACTACATAACATTACATCTGTTTACTTAATGTTTTCCTGTTTACATTATACTGGATTATTGTCATTTGCATTGTATTGTTTTGAGTGCATTGCTACAAGATGTTTTCATTTGAACTGAATAGAAATTGAGTGTCCACTGTATACTATATATATACATTATATATATATATATATATATTATATATATAATAATATATAATAATATATAATATACTGTATATATGAAACAGAACAGTATTTCTGTGCAAATTATTCTGTTAGAGCAGTATACAACTACTTAGATTTACAAATTCCAGATTCCAGTGTAATGTTCTCTCAGCTGAAAGCATCTCACGTTGATGTTTAATAAAGACCGTGATAATAAGCACAAAAAGATAATGTTTTTCTCTCCCAGGTTTTTAGAGGCATGTCAAGGATACAGGACTTTCCTGTCCAACTCTACCCTGCAGTGTAACTACACCCTCTCTATTATAAAGAGTGGTTCAAATGCCAAATTGTGCTTTTCTAAGACATATTGCCCACACCATGTGGTAACATCACTGTTTGTATATATGCGTGTTTGTGCTTATAGGGTGGGCTGGTGTCGGCACAACAGATAGTCACGAACCTAGAGGATTCGGTTTACCATTTCAAAGACGCCTGTTTTTCCTAAAGTTTACACACACACTCGCAAGCGCACTCCCACATGCTGCTTCCTCGGCTTATCGACGTGCAATGTGGGCTGCCGAGGCTGGCGCGAACAGATGGGAGGAACAAACCAGCGCAAAATAAAGTTAAACTAGAACAAAATGACTGTGTGAGTGGTGTGGCCGCCCTTTGTTTGCCAGGAAGGTGATCCTCAGCATCTGGGGTTGATGCAACGCATGATTAAAATTACCAGAGGGAATGATTAATATCTTCTTAAAGCGCAAACTTCCAGCTTATCAATCATCTCATTACACCGCAAAAGTTAATTGTGTGAGGGGAGGGTGGGGGGCCTTGAGCCATGAGAAAGCGGCCCGCCCCTCGACATGTTTACTTACAACAGGACAGACCCTGGAACTCAACTTGTTAATCTGTGCTAGACCACAGCAGGCTCAGGGGTACAACATATAAAATCACTCAGCATGTTTTTTACGACTCTCGATGTTGAGGTAATGTAATGGTCTGTTGAAGGCACAGAGCAGCATGTAAAAGCATCTTGTTGTGCTCTGTAATTTGCTTTCCTGCAGTATTATGCTGTGCTCCAGACAACTCAGAACATGAAGTTCTCCCACGTCCTGCTTGAAAATAACCACTGGAACACCACTGGAGGTCGGACATCTGACTTGTAAAGTAACGTTCCCTTTGATGTAATTTTTAAGCTGACAACTAACATGCCCAGCAATGTAATGTAATATAAGGTAATATAACATCATATCTATCATATGTAATATTGTAAAATTATTAACTATTAAATATATTTATTATTTAATGTTAATATACAAAGTTTTTCTTTGTCTGTCTTTAAAGTTTTGGGATTACAGTTTTTGCTGTAATTGACATAAGAAACCTATGGTAATTCATGGTGCCATCTTGTTTTGTTTACAGTTGTCCATGACGTGTGATTGCCTGAAACGCTTTGAGGTTGGAAGTATTCCCACCTCAGATTTAGTCTGAAACGTGCAGTAAGCTAGGGATCAAGCATAAGAGAGTGGTTCGGTAAAGAAGATGATAGCAGCTGGAGCTGTAAGCAGTGACTAAGACCATGGCAGTGCAGAAAATAATGTGCTTTTGTGTGCAATGCATGTAGATTGCATAAACACTGTTGCATAAGGTATTTGTAGTGGCATGCCGGCAGTGTTCGTGGAGATAGGTGTGCGCAGAGGTGAAATGATTAACAGATAAGCTTAGCTACATATGTACATTCTGCATTAGCATGTGCTCAGACAGGATGGTTTAGCATTGCCGGATGAGGCTGTGAGGGGGTCTGTCCTCTCTCTGTGGCCCGCCATGCCCTTGCCTTGCCTCCCTCCCCCTGGCTGCTGCTGTGTCCTACTCTCTGCCCTCTCTGCTCTGCTGCGCTCGCTCTCATCCCCATCCGCCCCCCTCCATACACCTCTCCCTGCGTGCCTGCGCTGCTTGAGCCAGCTGCTCCCACTTCATCTTCTGCAGCGTCACTAGCTGGGGTATTAATCATGTTTTTCGAGGGGGACACTTTGCTATTTATCTCTCTGACACTTCCAGCGTTCGGAGCCCCGTTGCTGGGCACAGCCCATTGAGTAGTAAGATTACACATTACCGCGCTCCATTGCCTCTCCCTGCCCTCTCCATTGACTGGCTGTTCAACAGTGGCATTGCGCTCGCACCATTGGACATAATTTATGCCTTACATGTATGAAAAAGACCATACCGGTGCCTTTTCTCTCCAACTACCGTCTTAGTGCTTTCAGTTAAGCTTAAATGTAGCATGTAGGCCTGTAATTGTTGTTATCTGTCTGTGCCCAAACTACTGTACATCAGCAAGCACGTAGGCTAATATCACCATTACTGTATGTTTACTCACAGAGATGGCACGGAGCAGGCAGGGAGAGGTATGAGGCGTAGTGCATCATGCATATTAGACGTACGTGCTTAGTGGCAGACTGCCAACAAATGCCTGGCCTTTGTACAAGCTGTTAGGTAGGTTGTGTCAATTCATGTCTGTCATGCGATGTTTTTCTATACCTCAGAAGAACTGGAATCAATGGTACACGAGTTTGTGATATCGAGTTACTGTACTCCAGGAGACGTGACGTTTAGAAGGCCCATTTCATTAATGCCATTACAGTCTGTTACACTGCATTGCTTGTGCATCCATGAATTTATTGCGTAGCCCTCTTTTGGAGTGTTTGAAGAAGGGAGGGGCACGTGAAAATAATTTTATCTTTGGTTCTCACCGTAATGAATCTATACTTGCTGAAGAATGCTGTCCTTCTGGTTGCAGTTGTGTATTAATGATTTCAGTGTGAGGGAATCTGTGGGAATTGAAGCATCTGTTAACTCCAATTACCTTGTGGTGACCCGCTTTCATAGTCTGGAAGTGCACAAAGAGAGGCTCTGTAGAACTTCTGCGAGAGTAAATAATTAATGTGTTTGAAATCTTTTAAACGCAATTTGCTGTTTGCGACCTGTAAGGAGTAATAATTTAAGGGATAAAAATAAAATCAGAAACCAAAAAATATATATTTTTAGAAGCTGTATGAGTGTGATAATGTAAAATAATCTAGAAAATAACTAGTTTAAACTTCTTATATATCAAAGGTCTTTCAGAGTTGAAGTAGTCTTAAACAAAACTGCCTGTGTGGCTGTGTGGTGAACATCTAAAAGCCTGGTTTCACATTTCTGTGTCAGAACAGTTTTTTGAAAGCAAGACCACGTATTGAAGTATTATGTTTGACTTTCTTTTCTTCTCTGCCTTTCTGCCTAACACACTCAGCAATTGCCCAGCTAACAATTGTAGGTTGTAAGAACATTTTCCTAATGTTTCTGTTAAGTAAGTTCTGTAAAGTTATTTTATATATATATATATATATATATATATATATATATATATATATATATATATATATATATATATATATATATAAACTTTAAAAATGTTCAACTAACATTGCAGCAAGAACATTTTTGATAACTTGATGATTTGATTTTGTAGTTGTGATGCTTGTGCTTTTAGTTAGACAGAAAACATGGTCTTCTCACCAATTCAAGAGCAGCTCCACTGCACAAAGTTGACTCTGTTGCAGTCAGAAAATATTTGAGAGGTTAGAGATGTACGTTCCTCACACTAATACTACCTGACATTCTGTAGGAACCCAGATCATTTCATGGTAATTTGCCCTTTACTTATCTTGTAAATCTTTGTGGAAAGAGTGAAAAGGTGATAGGTGGTCATTAACAAGAGAAAACAGCCCGGGGTAGCTGAAGGGTTTAAGAGACCAAACTTTTTACATTTTTTCCACCTCTTTTCCATTTCCTCTCTTCTTCTACTCCCTTGTGGCAGAGAAGCTGTAGCCCAAAGTTACAGGAGATGTAAAGGAAGAGTACAGCTTAGGAAAAGAAAATTCTAGCCATCCTATCAGCATGTGAGCATGCTGTATCACTTTCCAATCATAACTGTTTTCTTTGGCCTGGGGACTCCAATGGGCCTCTAGAGAAGTGATTACAGTCAAATAGAAAATCCTACCCATAAACTTTCTCCATTTTCTTCCTTCCTCCCTCTTTCTCTCTTCCTCCCCCTATTTCTCCTCTCTTGGGTTTCTCGGGGGACTTGTTGAAGGCACATATGGTTCAAATTCCTAGTGTGAAATAGGCCTAAACACCAATTATTTTATGGTACAAACACAGGGGAAAGATTTTCAGGCTTATAACTTCTTACTGTAGATTAGCCTTGCTTAGGTTTTCTTGTGTGTTAAAAAGGAAATAAAAATGATATTTACTGCAGACTTTTATGTATGAGGTATTTCACTTCCCCACCCCTTTATTCCAGTGCTGTGCTTTTATAGTGCTGTGTCACTGCGGGCCCTCCCCAGGCTTTGCTGTTCGAGCTTTGCAAAGCTAATCTGAAACAGGAAATAGCAGCATCACTGCAGAGGGGGAGTTACATGCCTGCTTACATGGCCAGTGATTGGTTGATTTCTGAGGCCTGTGAAATGGGAAAACTGGGGGGGGGGGGGCTTACAGGGAAGCATAAAGCCAGAAAATGACTGACTGAAGCATGTGTGAGCTCACGCTGGCCAAGAAAAGCCGTTTTATGATTTTTGATACCTTTTGTTCCACCATCAAAATTTACGTTGTGTTTGGGTGACCTTGTAATAGTTTTCGCCAAGTGCCAAATTTACAATTTACATCTGCCAAATGCTTACATTTACACATTTCACAGATGCTTTTATCCAAGCGAGTGCATTCAAGTTATACAGTTCATCCATACACGTGTTCCCTGGGAATCAAACCCACAGTCTTTGTGTTTCTAACTCAATGCTCTACCAGTTGAGCTACACTCAAATTAAATGCATAGTTCATCCAAAAATTATAATATTATCATATATACTCAGTATTTACTTCAGCGAGAAAGATAGCTGCTTCAGAGTTCAGATCTGTCTTAGCATTTCTTCCGCAGTTATACTTAGAAAATATACCCTCAGGCTTGTTGGATACATGATACAGTGTTGTTCTTGTGCGCTTACTATGATCACCATGGAGGAACATATATCATCTGTGGACACAGTCGTTTTAAGCA
The DNA here is from genome assembly GCA_036877525.1 of Chromobotia macracanthus. Lineage (NCBI taxonomy): Eukaryota > Metazoa > Chordata > Actinopteri > Cypriniformes > Botiidae > Chromobotia > Chromobotia macracanthus. The sequence continues at coordinate 5,681 of JAZGTH010000632.1, forward strand.
GATAAGCATTACTGAAGCTGTGGTCCTCTGCTGGCGACTGCAGACACACTGTGAGTGTTCCTTTCACATGAAAGCTTCTGACCTGCTCTCAAAAGCCAAGAAATGAAGCCCAGAGCTGCACTCTGATAACAAGGATCTGGCTTCAAACATTGACAGAGGATAACATCAAATGCCCCTCCGTATGTGTGCGTGTGTGTTTTTGTGCGTATTCTTGGACCTATATGTAGGCCCTCCCTATTTTACCCTTTAATGATGCTGTACATGGCCGTGACCACAATATGAGGACCTAGATTCACCTCTTTTTTGATGAACTGAAATTTCCAGCAGAAGAAAGAAGGCAACATTTTCTAGAGGAATTCTCCAAAGGCAGGAAGATGAAAAGGGCAGGAATGAGTGTGCACCGAGACCAGTAGCGCAGGTACCGAAGCCCTGATAAAAAGCCCCATTCTTCTCCAGCAATTTAGGACATCAGTAGGACCCACAAGATCACAGTTGTTGTGAGTACTTTCAAAGAGAGCATTGTTTGTTTAAGACACCTGTACCAGTTTTAAGTACTTTGAAGCCCCTTTTTTGACTTTGGTGAGTGATCCTTATGCTATGGTGCAGCACCCTTAGTACGGACCATTACAGAACCACAATCAGGGGTTTGTTTTGCCACATTCTGTTATTCCTCCACAGGCATATTCAACATAAATTTTTTGCATATTTTAAACAGTAGTTTTATGTGAATAGATAGATATATATCTCCTGTATATAATAGTTTTGATATATCAAAACCATAGGAACTCTGAGAAATCAGGGCAGCAATAATGTTCAAGCATGATAAATCACCTTTATCCCACAAAGATTCCTGAAGGATGATGGGTTCCTCTGTTTCCACATCTCCTGATTCTGGTGTGACTCCTCTTTTACCATTTCCCGGATACTTTCTTTCCTTTCACATCTGAACCTTGTCTTGCAGGGCAGTTGACCCAAGCTTGTGCTAAATGAGCTTACACTGTTAGCCTTTGAATAAAAGGAGATATTTTTTTAATATTTTAATATTAATTTTTAATATAAAGGGATATTTTTCTCCCCGAAGTGGAGAGACTATTATTTTCCTGTATAAATAATATGTACATTTTACAGGAAAGTGTAAACAAATGCAGAAGAATGTACTTGTGTGAAAAAGTGCTTTAAAAGAAATACTGGTGTAAATGTTTAGTGACCTGAATGATCTTACAAATATTAAAAAATTCTCTCAGCTATATGCAGAAAATGAAATAATGTATTCATTGATGTCATGCCAATATTTGACATACATCATGGAGGCTAATACACAGTGGTTATAGACTTCATAATCTAATTATTTTTTGGCATTAATTGGTAAAATGAATAAAACACTGAACATCTGCTCATTTAATCAGTGTAATTGAGGCATTGTGTGTTTAACAGGTTGTTCATTAAAGGCTTTGGATTGAAATGACCTTCAACCATTTAGAATTTCCAAAATTATATATTTATTTAAAATCTTTTACATATGCATAAAGCTCTTGGCTTTATATTGCAATTAGGTTAGAAAACATGAATTTTCTATATTTTAGATAACAGCATTTAACAATGAAAATAATGTGATTAATAAAGGGAAAAAGATTATGATAGAATGATAGTGATGTCCTTTATTTCTCAGTAACCACAAACTCATAGCTACATATTTTAACATTTCTGCTAACTTTACGCAAAACTTCTTGTGTCACAATTGTATCAAACTGGAAATAAGTGTTTTTATTGTTTTGGTTCCTTTTAATTTGCCTTTATACAATCTTAGTTGCAGATACGTATGAGAGACGGTTTACTTAAAAACAGTGCAATGGAAAATTATCGATCCCTTATCCCAAAGGTATCCATCGTATGCAGATGTCCCGAAGGTGCACCAGAGAAGGGTAAATTAAGCCCTTAAATGTGCAATTGGCAATAATGAGCTATCATTACTCAAATTACAGCAACCACTGATTGGGTTTAAAGTAATGAAGAAAACAACATGATCAATCATCATCAGGTCCTAAGCGCGTCAGGGTGGTGGCCCAGCCCTGCACCCTCATTGTTGGAGCAGAGCTCCATCTTCAGGAGCCAGGCTGGAGCAGGTACAAGAGCCCTCCAGCACTTAGACACATGTGAGCATCCTGACATTGCGAGGACTTGATGAGATTACAGTCAGGAACCTCAGATGCTGCTCAGCACAAATGGTCTATACAGTGATCATATCATATGTAGGAGGCGTCCACCTTTGTCATCCCGCTGAAGCAACTGCAGACAAGTTTGTTCTCTGTTACCATATTCATTGTTCTTGCTTGCTGTATGCGCATGTATCAAAGTGATTAGTCAATCCTATAATCGCTTAAGAAATAATTATAATTTCATTATCTCTATCCCTCTCCCTTTATTTTGAAAGATCTCTCTACATTGTTGCCTGGAGATTGAATTGCTTTCAATAAAGGATATATTAAATTGCAGCTTTTTATAATCCAGGTTTTAGTGAACGGCTATGCTGCAAAGCACTTGCACCAGCCATTATCATTTTAATACACCACCACACTTATTTCAATCTGCGCTGCTGACTAAATGATTTTCAAAAGTAAGTAGTCTTAGGAACGAGAAAGTCATTATGCCACAGTTCACCAGCAGATAACTTCAAAAAGATAAGGAAGTCACATAATGGGGTGAATTTAAGTAATATTAAGAGGAATATGCAGATGGTGGCCAGTGAAATACCCATGGTGATTAAGTGCTTTTATGAGACGAATAATGTAGCTAATCACCAGTGGTTGAGTTTTTGTGTGCTAGCTGTAAAAAAAATTGAGAAGAGCAATTACATTTTTGTATGCCCGATTTTTTTTTTAATGCATCTTATAATTTGAGAGCATTTGGGGTAAAGAGAATGAAGTAGAAAGTAAGAATAACACAGCAGAATGTTTCTTCCTCTGGTTAATTCAGCCTTATTTCATCATAATCTGCATGTGAACTTCTAAACATCTCTGTGCCAGTTTAAGGAGTAGTCTCTACTAGTATTCCTGATGTTTTGGAAGAAAGTTTTCATGCAGATGTAATGGTGGCCCAGCATTAGTGTGCATGGAGGCTTCTGAAGTTGCCATCATCAATAATGAGGTCTCATTTACACAAATTACTCTGAACGCTGATTAGGTATTATCTAACGGCAAGGGCCACCTCGATCAATCATCATCAGTGCACAGAGCGTCGATGGACATCAAAAGGTTAACCCAGATCCAATGGGCCCCTGGCAGTGTCAGCACAAATCACTATGGCAGGGCCACTGCGCTGTCGATAGAGCAGCTAGACAATTAGGTAATGATTAAAATAGCGGCACACAGGAGTCAATAAGAAAATGAGCCATCCCGGGCATAATTTTAGAATGATTTGTTTACCAATCTATATGGAAGCAGGAAAATAGGCACTTGAGTGAGGTGTTGAAAGCTGGCCTGCTTGCTTCAGTGTCACTACTGTGAACTTTTTAGAGTTGTACTTTGTAATGTTGTGGAGGTCTGTAATTGAAAGTTGCTTGTTTGGGTGGGCACGAGAGGCTTCATTTTAAGTTCTGCTTTATACTTTACTCTCGAGTGTGTCTAAGGTTGATAGATACAATTGATGAATGACATAATGAATGAAAGTTCAAAGTCTGTCACACAATTATATTCCTTTTCTCCCAGAGTCAAATTATAATGCTCAGACTTTGCTAGTGCACTTTAGTTCTCAGTTATATTTCATATGCAGACACAAAATAGTTTAGATTTGAGAGTATAGAGCTATAAAATGAATGTGGGTAGTGCAGAACAGATAATTTGACCTTTGAAGGGAAATATTTGAGTTCATATATAAATCTGTGTGGCAACTTGGCAAATTTGAGCACATTTTGAGATATTGTTGAGATCTCATGTATTAACATGTTATGATTATTAGGAGAAATGTTGGGACTTTTTCATATTTAGTTCTCATTCACTACCTTTAATCTCATTGCTATCCATGAGAAACAATTGAGATACTACAGAAGAGTAATTTGTGGTTTCTATTTCCTTCTAATTATTTTAATACTAATTTCTCCACTCTTATGTGAACCATTTCTTGTATGTTGCTCAAAGCCATTGCCACACAGTGTGTGCATGTGTGTTTGTGGATGACCTGTATAGTCATGGGTCAGACCTGCTGTTTGGAGGCTTATGAAAGCCAACAGTTGGCAGTCTTTATACAGGAATAGAGAGGTGCTAATGATGACTGTAACTAGAAATGATAGACAGAATCAAGTCTATAAATAAAAACCTGATTGGACTGGGGGTGCTGCATAGATGTGTACATGTGCATGGTGCATGTGACATAAATGCAGAGAACTATCTTTGATCCTTTTAAGACAAATTTTCCCACTTTTTAGTCCCAAGTTTTACAATAGACCAACTCTTTCGATTAACTTTAATATTAACAACATTGTAAGACAATGCTAAATGCCAAGATGACATTTCAATTACCAGATGTCTTGTATAAACATGAGAATATGTACAACCGACTGCTGAATCTAAACAGATTTTTCCAATCACAACGTCGATGTCCAGTCTGTGCATTTCACTGATTTGAATAAGGAAATGAAATGCCATCTCGGCGTCCACAATGTTTGACTACTTCCTAATACACTAGGCTGGGGTATGAACATGTGTCACCTAATTTTGAGTATTATTTGCACTGCATTGTGGGAGAAGTGATGGCAAATATGAGAGGGAAATGAGAGAATGGAAGGTCTTCCTGAGGTCACATTGCATATCCTTACCTGCACACCGAGCAAAACTGTGCTGTTTTGTGGCCTTGTCTCTAGTTCTTAACAGACTGTAGTTATTCATCTTTTATATTTTTCAGCAAAAACATCTCCTTGAGATGCTTATTTACTGTAACACTCAAAGTTGCTGTGATATGTTTTTTTTCCAGGAATCGAGCAGAGGAGTAAATTGGCACAAACATCCATTTGTTCAATGGGATAGTGTTTCACATACAATTGTAATCACAGTTTTTGCATCTAAATCTGAAATGGAGTAAAGGGAAGGGATAATTGGTTTATGGAGTGTCGGCTTTGCTTCTTTCCTTCCTCTCCTAATACACTTGGATAGCTCAACAAGGTGCTGAGATATTTTGTCTTAAATTACTTGAAAGAGCTATGCACTCTTCCAGCACGTTAACTGATATCAGAAACGGAAGCTCCAAAGCCCTTTGGTTGAAATCCGGTGGTGATAATTTCATTGAAAACATGTTTTGCGAGGAGAAAATAACATTATTACCTAGTTAGGTGGATTATCTTGTCCAGAAGGCCTTTGATGTGTGCACAATCACTGAAATACAGCCTCTGATCTTTGGGGGCCACAATGAGTGGATCAGATACAATTGGGGGAAAAAGCCCTTCATTTCAAAGACCACAATATGAGGTCTTGCATTTCAGTGATATAGCTAAATCACATCACAAGGAAGTTCAGAATCCCCTGGTATCAGAGATAGGTATAAAGAAAGTGAACATCTTTGGGTTCACTATGTTCTTTATTGATTCCTTATTTATTTTATTTGGGTTTATTGTAGGATGATTAAATGAGGTCATATGGGTCGCCTAATTGTATTGATCTCTGGTAAGATACTGTAACACTTTTTAGTGGTGCTAAGGTGAGCAGTTATAGTTGGTCAATTTTTTTTTTTTTTTGGAGAAACTATTTGCTTTACTAAGACCCAAAATTGTGTAATTTGTTTAAGAGAGATGTGCTATAACTTCCCAATTTAGGATTTTCTGATGATAAAGTGGATGAAACCATCACAAAGGGTCCTAATATCAGATTATCATAAAGACTTGGATCTTATATCATGTAGTATAACCATAGCAATCACCTAGCAATGTCTAGCTAGTAGCTTAATAGCCTGTCAACCACCCAGAAAATACTAACTCACTAGCAATGCACTAGCAACTACCTAGATCAGAGGTAAACGAGTTACAGCTTGGTACCACAATATCTGATGTATATCTCTTAAGACTTTGCTCAGTGTACAAAACAGCATCCTTTTTACCTGAAGGTCAAAACAAAGACCTGATGAGCTAGATAACTAGTAAATGTTAAAACAACATGTTGAATCTTACTCATGCTCTGCTTTGGTTCCAAACAAGGACTTTCAAGCAAATAATCTCTATGTAATCTTCTCCGTCTAAGATTATCTGCCCCTTACCATTCTCATTATATCTGAGTCTATACACAGTGTAAGCTGTTCTGTGAAAGCCGTTACCCATGTCAGCTGGTGGTCTCTTGTCCTCACTCCCTCAATCAGAGCAGGGGAGCGTCCACCTCTCTGTGTGTACCCTCATCTCCAAACAGTCTCCTCCTGGTAGGGTCCTCTAAATGGATCAGATCTAATAGCCTGGAACAAACACTGTGGTCACCTTCCCTAATGGATGCCAGTGGGGAAGGACACTAATTCAGGATGATTTGAAGAAGATAGGAGAGGAAAGGATGTGTTTTTTCCCCTTCACAGAAAGATTAAACTCCTGTGCCCCTCAAATGCCAAGCGTCCTGCTGTTCCTGCTCTTCAGTGCTCAAATACGGTTACAAGTGTTATTACTCTCACCATTTATGAGGGCATGATTCAGAGAGATTATTAAATTAACCACAGGGCACTGGTTGTCTATCTGGGAGGATAGTTGTCACTCTGGGGGCCGTGCACTCCGCATTAGAAGATCATCTAAGCTGTCGCCTCTCTGCTGCTTTCATGGCAAATGACTTACCCAGGTTATGGCCTGATGTGAACCACTGAGGTTTTGCATTCATACACTGTCTTTTATAGATGTGAATCTATATATGTGAGTATATATTATTCTTACAAGCAGTGCACTTGATGGAGAATTTGCTTCTACTTTGTGAATCTTTATTTATGTCTGACAGTTTATCTGTTCTTTCCTCTCTATAACAAAGTTTTGATTAATGAATTATTATATCACAAATGAAATATTTGATAATCCTCAGTCTTTTTCTAACGATTAATTTGACAGATTTACATTTTTACGTCATGATAGAAGGTAATACTCCAGAACTACAGAGAACTTCACCACATTCATCAGCCAATCTGAATTTGGGTGGCCATAGGTAAAAAACAATCACAATTGTAGATAGTCATCACAGTTCAAAATACAGAGTTATGAAGAGTCAAAATATATAATCCATGGTGATCGGGGGTTTAACGTCTCACTCAGAATGGTTAAAATGGCTTCCTAGCTAAAAGGGAATGTTCAGAACCTTGGGTAATGTTCTCTAAAAGTTTTGGCAAAGAAAAAAATTCTTGCAGTAACAGTAGTAGAAATTTTAATATTATATGTCATATGTCAAAAATGTTTTAAGTTTTTAATGGAAAGTAAACATTTTTGTTAATAACTGGAAATGTTAGGAAAGCATTCTTACAATCTAAAATTGTTAGCTGGGTTAAAGATCTGTCCACTTTAGTGGACACCATGCAGTGGAGAGTTAACTTTTTGGTGGTAAGCAGCCATTTTACTCCAAAACACAATTCTCCATTTCCTTTCAGGAGTTACATTAGTTCTCACAGGCAATAAATGATCACTCCTGCTGAGTATCTCACATAACTTCATTAGCATTGTCTCTTTAAACTGACTGGATACCCCAGTGTTTAGTTAAATTATTATAATTCTTCACTGAGCAGACAGCTGTACATGACAGCTTTGTTGCTTTTACTGCCTGCTCACTGTCATTCTTGTGGAGAATGAGTGAGTTTTATATACTCTGACTGTGAACCGGGGAATAGACAACATTTGCACATGAATCAATTGCATCCTGACAACTCTTAGACAGCTCCGAATCTCAGTGAGGTGTAGATATGAGAGTTTTCTCATTGTCACATGCAAACTTTGTTTGGCTCTTTTCATACTGTACCATTTGTGATCCAATGCACAATATCAAGGTGAGCTCGTGATTATACAGAGTGAGAGAGCAGATATCTTCAGAGTTGTGGAGGTAGGGATTGGAAATTAGATGAAACATTTTTTTTTGTTCTTGTTCTATATCCATTTGCTCTTTCAACAACTACTTGAAAGTGAGTCACTCACATCATGATTGAGGCTCTTGTTACTGAAGATAACTGCTCGACATTTTGCCAAATCAGTCACTGTCTAGCTCTCACTTTCCATTTGCACACAACTTGGAAAGTCTTTTCCTACTCAAGCATTTTGGAACATTCTGTCATTCATGAATCATTACAAGGGTGAAATGCAGAGATGAAAATAAAGATACAGTATGACAGTTTATTCTAACGATTTAGTTTTCTATAAATAACATCAGAATTATAGACTCAATCCAACTGTTTTGCTCAATAGAAACACTTCTTGATATCTTGTCTTTCTCTGTCATTAAATGACTAAGCCAATAGTGAGACACAGTAGCTGCTTGTGCACAGTATCTGAATACAGATGCAAAAGACTACAATCATTACTGTGCTAATGTGGTACAGCTAGATGGAAATATCACAGACAAGTTCCAGACATATTAAAGCCTCTGGCTGCAGACTCACTGCCTCAGACTAAATGACTATTAGCAAAATTGTGATCTCATGACCTGTTGTCGGCACAAAAGGCTGCGTTGCAGGAAACAGACAGTGGCGCATTGATCCGCCGTGCTGAGACATACTGGTACTCTGGTGTTTCACCTGGTGCCTGTCCAAGAGTTTGGCAAGTGTCAGTGATTTCACAGTATTCCAAGTGAAGAGCTAATCATAGCGATTGCTTTTTTTAAAGCTTAACTAGCCAAAGTAATCTGTTCACACTCGCTTACACCTAATGGCTCTCAAGTTCCACCCTCCAGACTAACACACCTCCCCCCTGCTCTGAAGGATGGCCTGCTCCGCTCCAAGGCTGATCAATTAAAATGACTTTAGCACTTGCAGGCCCATCAATAAGTGCTCCCCTCTGGCTCAACAGTTCTTGCCTACACTGTACTGGAAGGTTTCGGGCTGCATGTGTCGAGTCGGTTGTTTGCAATCAATGGGCTTCAATGTCATAAACAAAGCAAATTCACTGCCAGCAATCAATGCGACGAGAGCTAAATGTTGATTTACTTTCGCAGCGCCTCCGTTCACACCTCTGAGACTGTTGAAGGGCTTATCTCATCAAGAGTAGATGCAAATTGAAAGTTGGTTTTAGAGTAACACTTTAACTTATCCAAAAACTTCAAATGTAACCTGAGGGTTTTAGAAACAAAAGAACATGAGTCTGAACGTGAACATGAGTCTGCTATAGGACGACTGGATGAAGCGTTGTACTGCGTGTTCATTTTCAAGAAACGGAATGTTCTGAATTCTAACCAATACAATTCAGCCCGTCTTTACAAGCCCACTGTGACCACAGCTCCATTTCCTTCAGACATCTCTCAACAACTGCATGCCCACTAAGACAAATGTTGAGCGCTTTAGACAAATATAGAATTGACACCGCTTATGGATTTAAAATGACACAATGACAAGCTCCCTCTCCCAGTAGACATTATGATTTATGACATTTTTATGCATTTACACTGATTCTGTCGATGGCTTATTATGTTTTATGGCTACAGAGTGAGCTGTATTCAGTTCACATGACTGGGAGGAATGTGCTAAAAGAACAGGCTATAAATGGGCTAAGGTGCTCCCCAAAGGGAACCTCACTAGACATGTGTTACTAAATCTTTCAGAGATACCATCTGCCTGCATGCAAACTGTGCCCTTTGTTGGCATTAAGGTCATCCAGAGCTAATATTGACCTTGTGTTATACTCCACCATGGATGAAATAGATATGGGTTGTGAATGGTACTAGGTGGAGTATAAACCGTCTTTCCACCATAACCAAAGAGAAGTTTGGTGCTCTGATTCTAGTTATCAAGGTGCTTCTAGGGATATAGTTGCCTTAATGTAAGTCAGTTCATGGTCACTTCGTGGCCATATTGGTAATGCCAATCAAATAAAAACAACAATGGTACCATAAAATGAGCTTCTTTAGCTGAAGTCACACAAAAACTGGTTTTCAGCTAATACACATATGTTTTAGAGTTAAAACTGACTGGCTGTTCCAGATGGATTTGCTAGTTCCATCTGCAAGTTCTCTGTATTTAGCATTATGAATATAATGAATTTTATGAATATGAATATATTGAATATATGAATAAATATATGAACATCATCTATTCATATATTTATGAATGGTCCAGCTCCTCCACATTATAATATTCCTAGGATCTACTATATTATTTGTTTGGTGATATGCTTTGCATTATTGGAAACAAATGGGGAGATAAAGAAAAAATTGTGGTTTTAAGACATTGTTTGCTATCTCACTGGTTTTATCCAATAATGTTTTCCAAATCAAACACAGCCTTTTTGCCTAGATAAACAGTCTTTTACTAACAGAGTACTAACTTCAAGTTTAGTAAATGTTTAGAACTTTCAGCCATATAGTAGCTGTTAATTCTTGTCATATATTTACATACTGTATGTATTTCTCCAGACAATTTTGTTTGTGTATTTCAGTGTTAACATGCATGTAGCAAAGGGCAAATAGATGAGGCACCTCAGGGTCCAAAGCAACTCTCAGGACATGAATGAGAGACCATAAGGTCACACACAGACTCCTGCTCTATAATAAGGGCACGGCTGCAGGCCACTGGCCTAACACTAACTCACTGGACTTTTCTATTGTGTGGAACATTCAGCATTAGTAGAGCAATAATGATGCCTACACAAAACGATAGTGTTCAATTCACAGGTCTGCCCAGTGGCCAGTGTTTTTATTTATATATTCATTAATTAATTTACATTTCCTCAGTTAAAAGGCAGCTTATGTTAGCGAGACAGTAGAGATAGTGGAGAACAGAAACTGTTGCCCTGAAGCAGGAGGCTATGACTTCAACATACCAAACCCTCCAACCTTACAAGTGACTGACAGGGGGAGGAAACTCACTCAAGCCCTTTCACGTGGGAATCACAGCTTGCAGCAATTTTAAAACAAAACCGTCTGTCGGAATTTTGTGGGAAAATTTAATTGTGTGGGGTTCTTTTGGCTCCCTCACCCTGTTTCTCTTAAGAAAGCCATAGGTCCAAAGTTTGTTAGTTCAGATAACATTTTTAGTCAAACGAACAGCACAGCTGTGTTTTCTGTTCTCCCCTGAAGGTCACTAAATGAGCATTAGCTATAAATATCATGATATGAAGGATTCGCTGATACTCATCACGATTTTTTTGCAGAAAGGATGTTTTAGCTATCAGGTGCTCCAAATATTATTCTCAGAAAACAAACCAGTTGTTTAAAAGCAAAGTTGTCAAAATTAATAGCACAACCAAATATGATGATCATTTTGCAAATGTATCCTCTCCTAAAAATATAAATGTGGCTGTATATATATTAATGTAAAAAAATGTAAGTACAACATAATAAACTATCTGTTAATTGCTAGGAAAAAATATGAACTCTTAGAAATACAAAAAACATTTGATGATAGATCATTTTAATGGATTTTTATTTTGTAACAACTTTTATCTCTAAAATATTCCCTGGCCCCAGTCTGGTACCCCCTTTGAGGTCCCCTGGGGGTCCATGGAGCCCTGAGTTGAAGGTTCACTAAACTGACTGTAACAAACTCTGTTTGCTATAAACAGTAAAACTCTAAATTGATTTTAAAAATGGCTATTTCCTTTGCAAGTTGTGTTCCAGAAGTTTCTTTTGCATTGTGCCATGTCTTTTTGTGCCATGTCTATTTTCTTTTTTTGCCATGTCTTCGCAATAGCTGCTTCAATTAGCTGGCACTCGCTCAAACCAGTGCCAGACTTTATTAATGAAGGTTGCCTGATCCATGAAGCTGATTTACCTCAAAGACGTCCTGCCTTCAGGGAGAATAGCAAGCTGGGGGCTTTTCTTTAAATTCTTGAGTAGAACTTCAGGAAGTTCAGTTTGTTGGAGGAGGGGGTCCCTTCTGTGTTTTTTCTGCCTGTCCCATGGGTGTCTTTTTCAGCAGTAATGAGGCCTCCAGGACTAGAGAGCTTCGCTTTAAAACAGGGAGTAATGAGAGAGTTCTGGCAGAGGGAACTGAAATTTACACTCTTTCGTAAGACAGGAAGGTCGAAGAGAGGAGTTTAGTTTTAGCAGAAAAATGTCTGTGGCAAACGAAAAACTTAAAAGGAGATTTTACACAGACTGCAGGCCAAGAAGTGATTACCGTTCACCAACAATCTATTGATAAGCAATGTTACAGTGGAGGTGGCTGATTTCACCTTGATGAGAGTCTGGAGATGAAAACATTTAGTGCCTTTTTACCGCCCTCAATAAATGCACTAATTAAGAAATGTACAAATGGTTTACCTCTAACCTTAGTTAATCATATGTGTGTTTACTTCTTAAGAGGTTTATCAACATGACCAATCAGAGCATTGAGACGCATTGTAAAAAGTGTCACTTCAGCCATGTGCTGTAAAGAAATGTAATGAAATGTTACGCGTTTTGTGCACGCAGCTTGAGACTGTCAAGGTCAAACAGAACCGTTTCTTACGAAGAGTGCCGTTAAGTTTTAAAGGATGAATGTAAATCTTTGAAATACAGGATTGTGATAGCAGGGCCTTAATCATTTACCACTCCTTCAGCTGCAGATGTAAGAAATGATGGTTGTTAATTACAGTACACACTGAAGTAGATTGCAAACCTTCTTATTTTTGTTCAGACAACAGCGTAGCTCCTCGTTCTGTGCTCATGCCGTTTTAATTGACTTCTCCATCGCTGGCCAACATTTTGAATGCATCACAACCTTTTGTATCTCGTAAATGGAGGCACAACGCTTCAGCTATTAAAGGTATGTTTAGACACAAATGGAGTCCTTCACTTGGCCCTGAATGCACCCTGGAATGAAGAGGCTCCTTAGAACCTGCTGGCCCTGCGTTGAAAGGAGAGATACCATGCTAACGTCATGTCTCTCAGTCAGTACTCAGCTAATAATTTTAGGTTGTAAAAATGTTTTCCTAACGTTTCCATTAAGTAACAAAAACATTAAAAATGTTGTTTTTAAAGTTCTGCGAACATTTGTAGAAATGCCTAGTTTTTTAGATGTTATTTTTTATTGCTTGATTATAAGAACATTATTCAAACATTTTTTAATTCTGTAAGGTTTTAAAAATGTTCTACTAACAACTTTAGAATAATATTTTTGACAACATTTGAGAAAATGTTATTTTATAATAACTTTAAGAGAGAACTTTGAGAGAATTAAGAGAATTGAGAGAACTCTAAGAGAATGTTAGAACTTTAAGAGAATGTTCTGAAAACATTCCCTGTTAGATGGTAATAGCAGTCGCCTAGCCTTCAACCCCACTGCTTTCAGCTGTAATCGCCCCCGACAGCAGGGCAAATCGTCAGCATAGGGAACTGATAAGCATTACAGACAGATGACAGCACACAGAAGTGTATTAGCAACACTGTGACATATCGCATTACCACTGTGAATAAAATAAACTCGATATGGAACACTGTGGCAGTCGAGTAAAACCATTCTCGTGTCTCTCCTGTGGGACTATTATGGTCCATTTGCTGATGCTGATAAGTCGCAGGCCCCTGCCTCTTGCCCAACTGTCACCTTGTAGTATAAATACACAACACAGCAAAACACACATTTACATATGCAACATGCTAGTGTAGGTGACATTATGGGTTGGTGGACAGCACATGAATGCGAATATCTGATTTTATAATTGAAATTTCTGGCAGTAAGTTATTATGGTAGTCTGTCTACGAGGTCCGTTTCCTGTCTCTTTTCCTGACCTCTCACACTTGATTTCCAGAAGCTGAACCCAATAGAGTTTTTTTGTTTGGAAAGTTTACAAACAAGGGTCAATAACAAAGGGCAGAAAAATAGTGCTTGCCTCTAAGCTGCATTTTACACACATCCTACATGCACAGCATTGATTTTGTAGGCATTTCCATTTGACCTACAATTATTTTATAGTGCTGACAGCAACCTTTTAGCTATAGCATCTACGATATATGTAGTTTGGTAAATGTATTGTATATACTGTCCTTTTTCATTAATCTGATGTCTGATTAATGACAATCTTTAATGAGTTTGCTTATAATCATTTGGGTTTTTTAGGTGCTGTTCCAAGTTTAATATGAACACATCTTTGGGTGTTAGGCAAGTAGAATGATATCGCAATGTTGTCACTGATACTCAATGGACCATTTCCTTTAATTGTTTAAACACTGGCTCAGTCTAGCGTCATGCGTAACCAGAGAGCCCAAACACTGGCACAGGTCTTGAACCTGATAACTTCTACATGTTTGATAGCTGTTGCATCATAAATTATTTCCACAGACTCCTGGGTCTTGAGGGATTGTATTCTGTCAGCTCTGGTTCCTGGTAATAACATTTAATGATATTAACAAATTTGGCCCTCTAGTGTTTCCGTTTTATCTGGGAAATCTTAAACGTCTCCTTGGTGAATACTTGGTTATGATATTATGGTGACCAGGCTGATTGGGCTCTGGGTGTATCGGGTGGCTATTAAGTGTGGGGTAGCAATGGTAATAACCCCGTTTATCAACCGCTGAAACTGTTGCTTACAGCTTTCCTGGTGTAACTGAGAAAGATCAGCTACAAGGGCAGAAAAAACAGTTTTGAAAGAGGCAGCCATACATTTAGTTTATTTTTTCTTTCCTTCATGGCTTCATTTTCCTCAGTTCAATGCCTCATTAACCTCCTTAAACTTCCCCCTCTGAATATGATATCAGATTCTGGCTACCATTAGAGGCACTTAAATAGCAGTAAAAAAAAAAAAAGAGTTTTGTCCCATGTTTAGTACATTTGAGTCCATATTTAGTAGCTGTGTAGCCATCTATATGCTAGTGTATTACTAAAAGTTGATAAAATACATTTTAACAGATATTCACATTAAAATGTCCAGTAATTCTACACTGGGAAAAGTGACCAAATATATTGATCCAGTACTACACAGTTTTATATCAAATGCTCTCTACAAGGGGATTCTTTTCTAAGTACTACTTGCCAATGACTAGCAAATTTCAGTTTCAGAGCTTTATCAAGAAATATCTTTGATGATATAAAGTTGTTTATGAAGATGTTTTTGGTCTTAGACAACTGTAACATGGGAATTGTTCATTTCCTTTTTCAAATAGAAGTTAAATATATACAGTGCAGTGTAAACCTATTTTGTTAGATCTTTTAAAGCTTAATTTTACACTTGGGAATCAATAAAGTACGCAGTCTTACCTGAGGGAGTCGAGTGAGCCCTACAACACAAGCCAAAGATGCTTCAAACACAGGAGTGCCCTCTCATCACAATGCTGCCTGTTCTTGTCTAACCAAAAGCGATTTCTCCAAAGAAGGGGAAAGATGTAGTGTATCTGTAATTGCTGAACATCAAAAGCAGCTGTTCATTTTGATATTCAGCTAGCTGAAAAAGCATAATTACTGTAGCTGGCAGCCACTTACACTGGTTTACTCTCAGGGTCTGTAGGACACTCAGAGATGAAATAACTGATAAGTATCTGACTGCTGTCTGTGATGCTAATAGGAATGTACATGGAATAAGGGGCTGCCAGAAATGATTCACTGGGACCACGCGGACACGTCTCGCTTCCACGGCCACGACAGACATGACACATTTTAATTTCAGCAGGGAAAATAATGGCAAAGCCCATTTCATCCATGAGACAGGAAAGGGGGATTTGCCATGCCTAATGGAGTTCAATGATTGCAGCATGTCGGATAACTAATAACCATAAGGAGTGTGCACATCCGTACTGGTTGAGTGACAGGCCGGCTGAGGGTGTTAAAAAATAGATAGAATGGGATAAGTTCTCGTGTGCAAACGGATTGGCCCTCCTCTGGCACTCCCCTGTCATAGTGCTGAGCAAACTCCGAAAAGCTTGACAGAGGAGATAAGGAAACGTAGGCAAAAAACCTTCTTAAAACCAGACCTTGGGCCCCATAAGCACTGTCACCACAGACAGCTATTTATGGGAGATGACAGTTTGCAAATATCTCAATCTGCAGAAAGCCAAGCGAGGTGACACTGAGGGGTGCCGTGAAATTGGAGGAGTCAGCAGCTAGCGTTTATTTCATCAGACTTACCAATGAGATCCAGTCTCCTGACAGGAGAAGATTACAGTCCAATACGTCATAGCTGCCTTATGCACTTTATAATCCATTCTGTGTAAATGAGAATTCAGAATTAGGCTATCTTAAAGAGAAAGAAAAGAAAAGAGAGAAAGAAGTTCAATGCCAGCAAAAGAATAAGATGGATACAGTGGACCACAAAAGCATTTGGAATCTTAAGCAACATGTACAAATATGTGAATGTCATTGCTTAGCATTCGTTTTAACAAAACAAGGTTTGAAATATAAAATGTAATCAAATTATCAAACTATTCCTATACTTTTTGGTTAAGAACTGGGAAACATGCAGGTAGTAAATTACCTGTGGTCACTCTGCTATAAAAAATTTTCAAAATTAAAAAAAATCAAATTTCAGGCAAAAATGTTGACCTTAAAAGTGACTGCTAAGTAGTGCTGGACTTTGTATACTGTATGTGTTAATTTATTCATCTTGAAACCCAGAAGCTATTTATAAACAAAGACCAAACAATTTGATGTATGTTTTCTTCAAAAATTATAATAATATTAATAGAAAAAGAATTTAAGACAATAAACAATGACAAATCCTCATCTAGTCCTAGAAGCAGCTGTTCACAAAATGGTTAATGTCATTAGCAAAGTGGAGCATAGGAATACAGATCCTCTCTTTAGAAGCTTTTTTGGTGTGTTTTCATGTGTCTGACTGTGTGTGTTTCTCAGAACACAGATCAAAGCTACATCTACGTGCCTGGCTTCCAGAGTCCTGCAGATCAGGCTGGATATGGAACCATGGGTCGGTCAGCGAGTGTGCACGGCTTAACTGCACAGCTGTATAAACATTATTAAATAAATGTGGCCAATATTTTCAAAAGGAAGCTAATAATTCAGTGAAATAATGGAAGGGAAAATTTTAAAAGGAAGACACATGTCATAAATGACCTTCCTCGGGTCACTTCAAGCATTCTGTTTGGAGCAGGTTATTTAATGGCCCCTGGTCATGCAGCTCTTTCAAACACAAACATAGATACAGTGAAATGAGTCTAATTACCATAAGTGTAGGCATGTGTAGAATTGAGTCCATTCAGTAGAACTACCCAGTGTACACTCTGACCTTTGACTAAGGTCTGAAATGAAGTGATACCGTGATTATTACAATTGCTCACTGAATAGTTTTATACATAAGTCACATCTCTTTGTAATGTTATTATCATGCTCACCACCTCTAGTGATATTTGATTCACGTGGATTCGTTTGAACATAAACATTGGCCCAGCATAGGCCAAAAGCACACATGTAAACGTTTAGCTGTATGATGTCATGAAGTGCTCACATCTAATGGGGAATGTCACTGGGCCATCACCTTTGATCACAAGTGAAACTAATCACAGTCCTTTGACATGATAGACCCTCACAGATACCCTTCAATCACCTCAAAGACCTCACTCTGCATAACATTGACACGCTTGCGTGGCATGTCAGTCAGTCTAAATTACAGATGATACATTTACCCCAAATATACAAAATGTATTAAAAAGTACCCAAAAATAGGACTTTATTGTATAACGGTTAACAGGGAACATTCTCTTGGTTTACGGTCTCTAAAAGATTTCTCAAAGTTTTCAAAAACGTTCTTGTAGTAATGTTGGTAGAACTTTTTTTTACATTTTAGATATTTGTTAGCCTATATAATGTATATACCAAGCAAAAATGTTAATACAACATCTAAAAAACGGATGTTTTGAATGTTCGTGTAACTTCAAAAATAACATTTAACGTTTTTGTTACTTAATGGAAACATTAGGAAAACGTTCTTACAATCTGAAATTGTTAACTGGGCTAGTCTTTATTAATATTTTTAAATATAGTCAATATTAGTCATTATCATTATAGTAAATATAGTTATTATGATTATCGGATGGGTATGGTCATTCTATATGGATTTTTTAAGTCTAGGTTTGACTTTGTGCATATATAGATACATAGTGTCAGAACAGACACTAATGACAATACAGGTAGATCCTGCTTAGTTTCTTTCATACAATTAGCATCTGCAAAGAAGGTAAAAGATGGAGAGGGAGTAGATTTTCTAAAACATTCTATACGAGGGGTTGTATCCTATAGTGATATTTTAATTGCCTCAGACAAATCTGTTTTTAGGTAGGCTGCCGCATTAATGGGCATTCCGGCAGATGAGCACGTAAAAGGCGTGTCCTTGGGGAGACATGCGCTGTTCCCAGTAATGAGTGAAGGTAATGAAAGACTACACACAGACAGATGCATCCATTCAAAACAGTAATAACTACAGTTAAAATGGCAAAGAGCAAATTACACCCAACTTTCATTAGAGCACATGTTTATCCAGGCACTGCTGGGACCTGTCGTTTTCATCCAGCTCCCAGGAAACACAAAGAGGGTGTCGGCGTCATCATCGCCCCTCACACAAGGTCACCAAAGAGACAGGCGCATGAGGTATATGTGATTGAATCTCCCCTGAGAACGGAGTGTGCAGCATGCAGCACTTGAGTAGTGTTCTTCATATTTTGCCAAAAGTGCACTGTGTGAGGAAAAGTCATGTTATTCTTTCTCTGATTACATAGCAAACATAGAAACTCAATTTGTGTGAGGCGATAAGTAGTGTGTAATATATGTAGTCAGTGGGTGCTGTGTGTTCGCTCAGCGGGGCCTCTAAGGGTCATTGATTTTACCCTTTGGTCCTTTTGATTATTATTATCTGCTCTCATAAAGACCTTCTCAGCAATGATGAAATGTATAAACACTGGAGATAATTTGAATAAGCCCTCATAACTAGACAGTCTTTTCTGGCATATCTTTTAATAACCACCTGGAGGAAAGGAGACACACTGTAGACTTAGAAAGGTTCAGATATGTGATATAAAGATGTGCAGGTAATTTTACAGAATTAGGTGGATGTCTTTAAAGCTTTTTCAATGCAGAAATTATTCTACAGATTTCCCAGTGTAATGAAAGAACAAGATTCTAAGATGAAGTTTAGTATTTATATATATATATATATTCTGAGCAGATACAAAGTTCAGATTCACACTGCTGTGAATCAGTCTTGGCAGCGTATATGTTCAACTAAAAAGGAGGTATAATAACCCATTTTCCTGACCACTAACCTTGTCTGGTTTGTTTAATAAACACACACATGAAGTAATACAGTTCTAAACATGCTGCCAGTTAAATTGGTAACAGACTCTATAGCTGCATCACACCAGTGTCCACTTGCTTTTACTTCAGAACAGCAAAGGCTGATGGTGGCTGCTTCATACACAACAGAAGAATATTAATGGAATACATTTCTGAGACACATGGCTTTGTACGCATGTGATCAGACGGTCGGAATGTTGTGGAGAATAACAATGCATAATATCACTTGTGCAGTTAGCTGCTTATTAGCGATGTTAGCTTGTCATATCTAGACCTAACATTTGCATACAAACATCCAAGGTTCCACAATGTCCAAAAGATTGACATCCCTCCACCTAAAGTGTATCATAACATGAAATATTCCTAAACCGTAATCTTATGGAAAAGCATGTTTTAGTGAATTTTAAATTATAATATGAAATGTGTAATTTATAGAATAATTTGCTTTATAAAAGCATGCATAATTCATATAAATTGCTTTTATGCATATAAATGTAAATGCAAAAATCTTAAAATCCCTTAGAAATGTCTTATCCCATGGAATTATGAGTAGCTGTTTACAAGGAAACTAATCTTTGTGTATATAGTTTCCCCATTCAAAGCCAACATATGCAAGTAGATATGATGTCAGAGCCAACATATACAAGTACTTTGACAGGTCTGTCAACTCTGGATAACAAAGTCATTGTCACAAAGCTGCGAGGCCTGCTCTACATTTATATCATCTGACAGATGCGATGTTTGACAGTATCATTTGATAGCAATATTTTGGTTAATTGCTTGGACTTTGTCCAAAATAACATGACTTCATTTGCTCAGTGCAAAATCAAGGTTTCAAGAATATGAAATCTGTTTTGAGATATGGAGCTATGGTGTTACTTAACATCAGTTGTTTCCTTTATTTAGCTTTATTCAGAGTTCTTTTGCTTAAGAAATGACCTGGTTTTGTCTTTGTTCTAGTCATGTTTTGTCTGTAAATGTTTGATCAGCGTGAAGTTATTGGATATTTCTTGAGATCAGACTGCACATGGTGACTTTGTAGAAAACTAAACAAGATATTTATCATCATAGCTTTCATATTTTGACATTATGTTTCAGCTTAACCTTTTATAGCTATTGGTCCTTTATCATCCTTTGGGTCCATGGGCAGAGTGTTTCCGTCATTATGAAACTAGTGACAGATTTTGGTTGTTCCAGATCAAGAGTTGCTTTACTCCACAAGAACTTACCTAAAAATGTCATATTTTGAAATGTATGAGAGTTACATGCAACAGAGAAAGATTGAATTACATGGCCTCTGTGAGACAAATAACTTCTTAATTGAACTTAGAATTGCTAGTTTTAATTACTTTACTGTTTTCAATTTATTGATTTATTGTGCTACCATTTTTATTGTTTTTAGTTATCCTACATCATTGCTGTAACCTGACTTCCTATGATCTCCAAGGTTAACTGCTACTATGTAATTAACTTTTTTATTGCTCTCTTATGTAAACAACGTCCAAAGGGATATGGTGATTTCACAATAAACAATAAATGTCCAGTTCCATCTTATCTCCAGAAACCACATATCAAATCTCACCCCATCAATCATTTAACCCAATCTACATAGCAGGTTTACTGTAATTTCCCACGTGTTCAGATGTTGAACCTCATAAAGGTCATTTTAACTGTGGTCATTAGCAGTGTTGTGACAACTTACATCCTGTGATGAGTTGAAATAACACATACACACACAGTGCTAGTCCATTCTACCTAACCTCTCTTTGGAAGGTAATGGTAGGGAAATGTAAGGCAGGCGGGGCAATGTAGGCAGGGCTAATGTGTTAATTGAAAGTTAGGATCACTTTGTGGCCATTAAAGGGGGAAACCTGAGACATGCTAACGTGGCAGAGGCAGGCAGCACCTGCTGTCGCCAGGCTAATTGTGTTGGATGTGCCTGTGTCTGTCAGGAGCTGGCGCTCATCATGCTCCAGCCTCTAGTTACAGCTGTATTATTACCACAGTTTGACATTACAGCAGGAGTCGCTGAGGGGGATCGGGCCACCTCGCGCCCCCTTTCACCACCTTTCCAGACAAATCTGCTTCCGAAAATCCAGCCGCTGAGAGGAAAGAGAGAGACATTTATATCAGGGCGTAAACAAATGTAATTTTTGAACTGGCATGGAATGTAGTTTTTAGAGTGAAATTGGCATGGAAAGGTATGAAGAAGGTTGATTGGTGGATTAATTTCTTTGAGACTGCATCTACTGTCTTTAGTGGACTTGTTTAAGTGTGTCTCAATGTCTGAGACTGTAAACCCCTTTGAACAGACAGGACGTCAGGTCATATCAGGAATCTGAGAGCTCATAAAGGCAGCCCCACTTGCATATGCATGTGCTGCACAAAAACCAGGATTGCAGGGTGACTAGTGCTGAAACCATACTGTGCTTTTGAGGTCCTGCTAGGGGCAACAGCGTATAATCTGTTTCCAACTCCAACAAACCCCTTTTATTTTTAATTGTCCCTCTGTAGCATTTAAGAGCTATTGATCCCCGGAAAAGCATTAAGTTATAGAATCACTATTACTGTTCATATTCCCTGCTTAGGGAAGGCACATCAAAGGACATTTTAATGTCACAGACTTTCTGAGGGAATTTGAAGCCCAGGTTTGAACAGGCCAGCCTATGAGGGAAAAGGACACACAATAGACAAACACAGAAACAAATGTGAGGGCAATTTGCAGCTAATCAAATTGTGTCCAAGCATTGATTTCTGTAGAAGTAAAAGTTTACCATGCATGGATTTCAAAAGCTGACGGCATTTAAAAGTCAAATGTTATATTTCCGTGGTTAATCCTGTAAACTGCAAACAGGGTGGGCAGAGAAGGATGTGTTATCATTTATGACTCAGAGCATCTGCAAGATGGAGCAAATACGCAAGTCAGAGATATTGAAGAATAGAATTTTAGTTTGATGTAATCATTCCCTTTCATACTTCCTCACTTGCCTTCATTCATAACATCAAATTCGTACCTTGTTTGTTATGCTACCTGTAGTCTCTACAAATTACATTATATTATAAATGATATTTTTTATATATTCCCTTTTGTCATTGTATGCCACATATTTGTTGGACAGAATTTATCATGTATAATTTACTTTATCATTTGAAATCCTCACAGAAAATTAGGTAGCAGTTACTGCCAATAATCACATACTTCATCAATAGCCAAGCATTTGAGCCTCTCCCCCAGCTGATGTTATCACCTGCACGCCCTCACACATGTCAGGAGATTTTGGAGGGATTTCACAGGCTCCCACACTTTTAATATTTTCGGAGCCCTTTTGTTGAGCAGTCAACTTGCATCCCCTTCAGCTGCAAAATATAGCCCCTTTCAAATGCGACCTCCCCCTTCTTATTCCTCCACCCCCAGATGTTTTGATTAGCAGCGACTCGTATGCTGGTCAGATCCCGGGATTAATGATGGATAATTTGCCTATGGTTGGCACGGCGCTCCACCGCTCTGCCAGCCTTTGGATGCCATATGGGCAGAAGCAGCTGTTTTCATTACTCTCCCATGCCCAGATGTGTCAAACAGGATGCCTGCTTCAATCGACTGTCTTGCTGGCACTTGGTGGGGGGTGCTTTGGACTTGCTTGGCAGCTAATTACTTTAATGTAGCCGAGGACGAAGGCCCCTGTGTGTTTTTAAAGGGCTTTTTACAATCAGCTGAATGCCAGCTGTCACCTCTATGCACAATAAGACGGATTGAGTGCATGCATCCTTTGACAAGCGAGACTGTGTGCACAAATATGTTCAAGAGAAGGAGCAAATTGGGCCCAGCCCAATAAACACAGGGAAGGTTATTGGTGCAGCATCCAAACCAGTGCAAGTCAGCAGCTTTAGAATAAGTTTGCACTACTAAACAGCTTGCATTAGATCAGGGTCTTCTTCCTCTAAAGTGCTGCTAAAGCTTTAGCTGAAATGACACACGTGCTGTACATACAGCAAGCCAAGTTGCAGCATCGTCTGCAGGTAAGGCTGCCAACAAAAAATTCTGGTGAGGTTGGACCATAAAGGATAAAAGGGAAACTCATGTACATAGGCTTTAAAAAAATTGCAGAACTGCAATGAAAAGAATTGTAGTTAATCTCATACTTTTGATAGTTAACTTGTTAATGCATACAGTTCCTATTTAAAGACCAAAGAAAAGGCCTGTATATAATTATTAGGTGCAGCAATTTGTGTGGATGACACTCAAAGCGTAAATTTATGCAGCAGCACTCTTGCACAAAAAACATTAGATTCTATAGGCTATTTCCTAAATTGCATTAAAATGAGACAGAAATGCAAATCCGCAATACTTAAATAATAAAACAGTCACACTTTATGAACGTAATCTTGTAAAGATTGGTGATGTTCGCCTTAGCATTTCTATAAATTGTTATTTCACTCATAGGTGATATTACAACTTGTAGAGCTTCGACGATAATTAAATTTCTTCGCATAAAGAATGCAAATTAAATAAATGCGTTAACAGCGTTAAAAGAAATAAACAGCTATAAACATATTTAATTAATTACACAAGTTAACACATTAACTTTGACAGCCATATAAAAACATTAAGAACTGTGAAACATTCAGCTGTGAATGTTTGAAACATTTCACTTGACAAAAAGTGCCTTATCAGCTGCAATATTCCCTTGTGCTGTATAACCGACATGTTTCAAGATGGCCACTTCTCATTCCATATTCACACCTACAGCTGTTGAAGAAATACAAATAATAGCTGTGTACATTTAGTCAATACCATCATTACAACAGCACAGGCTATCAATAGGTTTTCATTATGGCGCACAGCTCTGTCTGTATTATCTCTTTAATGGTGCTCTGCAGCACCACTATGAAGCAGCCCTACTTAAGGGATTTTAGCTGCTGTATGTATTTTTTACATCCATCAATATGGACTCACTTTTTCACTATTGTATGCTTAGCACCTCAAGTGCTGTCCTGACATCTGATTGACATAGATTTGGCATTTGCCTCTAATATAGAAGTAATGACCAACTATGGCCACCCACCATTGATCAGGGACATCTGGAGCGCAAAACCCTTCTTAGCTGTTTTTGTTTGTTTGATCTGACTTTGTGGCTTTATGGTCACCCTTGAGACTGAGTCTCTCGCTCTAGCTATATATATGTGTGATTGTGTGTGTGTGTGAGAGAGAAATGCATCACTTTGTCTGTATTAACACATACCAAACATTGGCATCAGCCATTCATTGTTAAAGTTATTTTCTCACAGGTATATGAGAGACACAAATGGGAGCTGTAAAATGAGTGGTTTCATTGTACCTTACTGTATCGATCAGTTTGATGTGCTCTCCATCTATAGGTAAAAACAGTACTTAAATGCTCTCTTAAATAAAGCACTTTTCCTCTTCTTTTTTACCTCCTCACTTACAGAAGTGGTAGTTTTGCTGTAATCCCCCTAAGAGTAGCAATTGTGACTGCAGAGATGTCATTTACTCTCCGTCTGTGTCATGTAATTGGCCATGTGGTATTTTGTTTCATTCCCCTGTTCTTTGAGCTGGTCATGACAATTGTAACTTCAGATTCATGTTCCACTCTCTAGTCAAACTCAATTTCAGGCTTTTGTCCAAGTTTCCCATAGGATCCCATTATTATGCTGTACATATGTACGAGAGCACCATCTTTTACAGCATAATCAATTCAGGACTTGACACACTTTCATTCAGCAGCCCACTTCTTATGACTTGGCAGCTAACTGGCATCTGTGAGGGTGCTTCATTCTCGGAAAGTTCTCTGTTTTTCTGTAATGATTTACATTGAAAGTCATTCAAAGTTTGTTGAGGAGGTAGTCTCAGGAGAAGAGGAGGAAAACATCACGGTGAGTGAGTCAGTTGCTTTAGAGTCTGTAATTTAAATAACAGGCAGTCTGTTTACAGGACAATGGGTTCAGTAGCCTGCTATTGTAAAACTGTGGTGTCCTAACCACTGAGATTTACATTCATTAAGTAAAGTTGTTCAATTAGGTTTGGCAGATGTAAAATGACTATTTTTAGAAGACAAACACCCATGTTTAATCATACAAAATGTGTGGAGTCTATTCAATATTGCACTTGAAATCTGATCCAACAGATATTATCATATGATAATATACAGTTAATAATGTTAGAATTTTATTATGTGACGGGAATGCATTTATGCATGACTCATCACAGTTACGCTTATATTCAATAAACGGACACATAAACTGGCCCCGGGGCCCTCCAGAATTTTGAATACATATTATGATAAAGCCAGTGAATGTGGCACGGTTTCAGGTTAGTATTTCAAAAGATGAAGGAGCCTCAACGTTTCTTTGATTTGTTCAAAATGAAATTATAATTCAAGATCGGGAGGGTGGGGTGGGAGGGAACAGGGGGAACATATTGCACCCATTCAAATCTGACTTTGTTCCCCAAACTGGAAGATTGGATTTTCTTTATTAAATTATCTCTCTTGTTCACACACTCGAGGGGGCCATTGGCTGCAGGCGCTGAAAGGAGAAGACCAGGGTGAGCGAGAAAAGAATCTCGTCTGGGTTGTTGGATCCGAGGCTGGCATAATGCTGGTTCGGGGAGGAGAATAAAATGTTTTGTTCTGCTGATGCCCTTCTCAGAGAAGGGGTGCATTTGGATGGCTTTTTAAAAACTGTCCGTCTCTGCCTCGCTCTTGTGTGCCAAAATCAGGCCCAGAGCCTCTCACCACTCCGGGCCTTTGATGTAGCCCCGCTGTGCCGCCACCCACTTGGAATCCGATTGGTGGACGGCAGGTGGGGCAGGGGGGCCGGGGCAGTGTGGGTGTGGAAGCGGGATGAAAGTGAGCAGGGCAGTGAGAGGGCACCTGCATACAGACCCTGGCCTGTGCGTTGAGTTGCAGCCTTAACTACATTCCCTGACCGCACTGTAAACCTCTGTGTCAGCCACCATCACACAGTCACTCTTTTCTCTCTCTCCCACTCTGTCTATTCCATTCAAGCTCTGTCACTTTGTGTGTGTGTTTGCTGTGTGTAAGCGTGCATCTCCATTTCATGCTGGAGTGTGAGGGTTTGAGGGTCTCTTTCATTCAGAAAATTAAAACTGGGTGGATTTTTGGAACATTTAGGATGAAGACAGTTTTTTGTTTTTTCTTTAAGATCTGGTTCTTTAAGATCTTTGTCTCAGATGTTTCTCCTAAATTGCTCCAGGTGAGCTAATAACATGGACATAAGACATTGTTGACATACAGTAAAAGATATAATGAGTATGAACAAATGAATGTAAGACAACTGGATACACATACTGTCCAATAAACAGGTTTAAAGTATGTACATGTGTCGATACAACAAATTGAATGGACTGCACATTTTCCCTTCACAGCCTCGTTTTCACATAAATTACAAAAAGGCTATTCTAACTAAGGTTCATAGCAGATTGAAACTCTATTAAAGCTGCTACAAATGTTCCTTAATTTTCCCATTAAAGACTCAGCCGTGGCACTGTTGCAATACCAATGGAAATGAACATTCAAATTCTTTGGCATAATGAGTCAGTATCTGTTTAATGTGAAGCAGATGAACACTAGCCAACATCTGTTAAGTTCCAACTGTAGGGGCTGATTTGCAGCTCTCGAGGTCCGTGGGAATTTGATTAACCATAAAATGGTGCATTATGTCACCCCTATTAGGGCCATTTAGTGTTGCCAGAAGGTCAGTACAAAGACCTCATATTCACTTTTATTGAGACGTCTCAGCAATAAGGGCTCTGTTTCAGCTGTATTCAAGGAGAGCTTCCACTGTCACAATAAACCTCTATGCACCTCTTTCATCTCTTCCATTGCTCCCTGTTCTGAAGAGTCTGTGATGTGGCCATGCTGGAAAAAAAGAGGAATGTTGGCAGAAGCTAAAAAACTCAGTTGTGTTGGGTCGGTGATGTTTTGATAGTTTGACAGTAATTTTGACACAATTCATGATATGGTGTACATATGTGAACAGCTTAATGGTGCTTGGCTCAGTTAGTTGTGGCGGTGGATTTTTCACCTGCATCTGGACATTTTTGTTTAAAAATGAAAACAGTTTTTAAAAATAAAATCTGTTTTCAGAAAGGGAGAAATTATTGTGCTAATAGAGAAACATACAGTGTATGTGCTGCCCAATTAGATTATCACACTCAAAACATTTGTGTGACCACATGGCATTAGTGGAAAATCCAGAGTAATACTGCAATGAGTTGCAACAATGCACCCTCATGTACCTTTAGTTAAACATGATAAGCTTGGCTCTAAATAACTATAATTTTGCCTCAATCAGGGTCATGCACTGGCTCTTTCAGAGTGCCCATGTGCAGGCCAGGCCTGACTCTCAGGGAGCCCTTCATAATTAAGACCTCTCCTCTGGTCAGGCCTCCACTGAGGACACACATCTTAAGCTGACCCTGCGCAAATGCAGTTGTTGCAAAGGTGACCTGCTTGTAAATGAGGGTCATGCTTCAGGTAGTGGAAGGTCACGGAGGTCGTGGTGGTTGGCTCTCTGTGTGTTCTGGGGCTTGGCCTCTTCTTCCTCTTCTTCAGCAGAAATCTGTGTTCGATTGCGTTAGTGCCGATAACGTATGGAGCTGGGGGACATGCCGAGGGTCACCTCCGTAAGCACTGAGATGTGAAAGGTGACAGACATCGTGAGCAGAGCCAACAGAGACCACTGAGGATGTCACATCAGCCAGACAAGAGTGTCTGCTCAGCATTCATACAGTAGATCATGTCTTCAAAGTGTTTAGATGTAGGTCACAGGGAGGATAACATGCTATATAATGTTTAATGTGTTTTTTTATGTAAATAGATACATAAATATTGATATTTACATTTCAATAACATTTTTTTTCTTTACATTTTTACATGCAATTACAATAACAGATTTACATTCTAAC
>JAZGTH010000633.1:0-33286 GCA_036877525.1 Chromobotia macracanthus
TTGAATGTTGAGTCTCCTGTTGTCTTTATTCCCAGCAATACTTCCTTAGATTTATTATCATGACGTGGCTCTCACTAGCACCAGTGTATCCAGGTTCCTTACAATACTTAAAAACATGAATATTTATTGTTGGGGCGAAAGGGCAATACATCCTGCATCTGCCTCTCTTACTCTCTTTCTCTCTCTGCTCAAGCCTTTTACCAGAGAGCTTCATTTCTTCCCTGGTAACCAGAGCAGGAGCAACATCACAAGACCGTGCAGAAAGTCAGAATATTTCTACAGTTTTGCCCGAAACATTGCAAGTGGAAAGGTGGGCTGTCTGTCCAGTTGGATTCTGGTTTTGAGTTGTTAGATGCTGCTTAGGTCCCTCATTTGCAGTTGCTGTGAGCATTTGACGGCTGATCTGACCTTAGGTGGTGCGATCCACCATGTGTCCGCCTAGCTAGACCTCAAACCCACATTCAACCCCAGCCACTTTGAAGAGGTTAAACCAGCGGGAACATTCAGACTGGTGGGCTTTAGTGCATTTTGTTGTAATTGTGTCCCAGCTGTCTTGTCAGAAATCAATTCAGGTTTGGAGCTGGCTAACACAGAGAGGTCAAGGATTCTTCATCCTAAATATTTTATCTGTACTACACGTCTGGAGCTTTTAAAGATGTGTGCTGGCCTGTTTTCCCCATTTCTCTGATGTACAGACACTATTGGTTCAGCCTTTTCGCCCAGGTCAAGGCCAGGCTAAAATCAATTATAATCTATTATTAAGGGTACTATGTATCTGGTAGAGACTGCGGAGAGGGAGTGAGTAGAGAAGTCCAGTCCTTTGTGAGGTCCAGTTGTATTTGTTTAAGTCTTCCCTTTTAAAATGGTCAACTTAGCTGGTTTGCTGGCCTTAGCTGGTCTCCTAGCCTGGTCAAGCTGGTCTAGCCTATTGCTGGTTTAGAGGGATTTTGGGCGCTTGCCAGATTATTATATATTTAATCATCTGGCCTATTATATTTACATTTATTACATTTACATTATATATTTACATTATATTTATATATATATAACAAATATTATAACAAGTATCAAAACTGTCTTCAGCTTTTTATTCTTAATAAAGATCTATTGTAAGTGTTTTCTAATGCTTAAAAGCGTAGTATTGATACTCCCTGTCCTGTGCAGCTATATGTGGATGAAAGTACTCAGAATAGCTGAGTATATCTAAATGTTTGTATGCTTTGTATGTAGCATGCAGATAACTAAAAACAGATCAAACAATCGAGTCCCAAGGGTTAACTGTTCGCCAAACACTTTCATCAAACACAGAGACTCTTCAGAGAATAGAGTTAGATGATTTAACACATGCAGTACAGCCAGAAGAGAGAGAGATGGAGCCAATGACTGAATGCAGTTTATACAATACAGAACCACCCAGAATCCATCAGCCCCTCCTGTGGTGGCAAAACAATTGTGTAGTCCTCCTCAAACTGTCCTTAGCTTTTTAGTCACCACTTACTCACCTGTAATTACTCTCAATGCAAAATAACATGCCAGATAAACTAAAACATGCTTTTCAATTGCACACCTCTGTGGAGGCAATTAAAGTGCCATGCAAGTGAAATTGTGCAAGATGATTTTTTTTTATCTCTGTAAAAGTACAAATTTGATTTCCTTCAGTACCACAACAGGCAGACGTCTTGCTTGATTTGTTTTTGACAACAACTAAATGAAAGATGCTCTCGGTGGAGCACAAACAACACCGTCAGGGTGAGCGCTTTGTCCACCACCACCTTCATATACTTTACTCAAGGAGTCCAGAGGAGGTGTAGTGGTCGATCGATGGGTTGGTCTTAAGTGTGATCAGAGCGGATGGGAGATGAAGCTGTTTCCTAGCTTTGGTAACGACTGGAGGCATCGGGGTCGATTCAGCGACCGGCAGATTGAGAGGCGTTATATCTGAGGAGCATGAGGTTCCACTTCAATGAGCAATCTGCTTTATCAAAAGACCCTTTTCTCAATCAATAGAGCTTTCATCAGGGGAGCCCTGCACTGTCCTGCCCCACTGTATCAGCTGTCCCACTGGGCAGGGCAGGCTAATGTCCGTTCATCTGGAGTCAGTCTGGTCAGCAGCTCTTTTGACCTGGTAAAATTTAGCTCCAATAAACACACAGGCACATGCTCTCTTTCTCTCTCTCACGTTTGCTTGTAGGAACAGTTATTTCTTTTTGGCTGCATAGGAACTGTTAATGACAAAGTGTATTTTAAAGGAATAGTTTATCTAAAAAAACGTGTATTATATTATGTACACAACCGTGTTGTTCCAAGCTTGTGTAAAGTAGAAATTTAAAAATGTTTTGTGGCCATACGTTTATGTGGGGAACAGGTTGACATTTAAATAATTAGTACCCGATAATCTTTCTCTCGCCTAGATAAAAATAAAAACTACATTAATTTCTATGATTTTTTTTTATATAACAAAGAAACATGATGCACCTTTTTGAATTGCAGATGTCAGTAAGGCTGTGAGCTGCAGTGTAATGCAAGTATAATAGAGAATTAAGAGATTTTTTTTGTATTGCTTTAGAAAACTTGGAATGTAGCAAAGTAATATGGGATATTGCAAAGCAATAAGACTACCTTAAAAGTATTTTTTACAACCCTAATCTGAATAGACACTGCAGAAAAAATGTCTCCTGCATGTCACACGAAAGACAGCATTCTGGTTTGAAGTGGCACAAGAGTGAGTAAATGATGAGAGATGTGTGGGTGAACTATTCACAGCACACATTCTCTGTGTTATGACTGTCTGAATCCATGCAGGGAAACAGTGTGGGGGTTCAGCGGGGTTGCCGCGAGGTTGGCGTTAATAAAGTGGTGTGGTGTGGCGATGATGGGCAGATCTAGAGGAGGCTGACTGCGTGGGGATTCCAGTCTTAGTCCTCCAGCACAAGGAGAACAGTGAATTAATCGGCAGTCTCGCCCATTCAATGAGTCCCCAGAGCTTGCTTAATTAACCTAATAAAAATACTAATAGAACCATTTCCAAAGGTAAATTTAATTTACTTGTCAGTGTTGTACATCAATAGGGATAAGGACGGGTGGGCACTCGTGTCTCTGTGAGCGTCCACACAGGCCTCTAATAAATACCAACTCGTTTACATCCACATCTGATTACGCCTGCTGTCACTGGCCACAGTTAAATTATGATGAAAAGAGGGGCTGAGAGCCGAATTAACATGACCAAAGATTAACACAATATTTGCTTAGGCAGATGATGGGATCTCTCCCTCTCTTCCACTTCTCCTCCTCTTGATGCTGTGATTGGTTAACTCAACAGTGAGCAGTGTGAACTAATGCCACCATAAATCAGATTGCATTAAAAGAGATAGTTACCCTCCTTTACTCTAAATGGGGTTTAAACAAATGCAGTTCATATGGAACAATCATAAAAACTTACTGGCGGGACTTTTTTGTGGCGATGTACTACCAATGTACTACTAAGAGCCATTAAGCCCATCTCATTACTGCCCTCCCAATGACTATGTAATGACCTGCAATCATTTGTAAGTGAATAACTATTAAAAGCCCTGGCAGCCGGGAGAATGCTTTTAAAGGCAAATTAAAACACAAGGGAGGTAGCCTCTTCCTGCATAATCTGTGTCTATAGACACATAACAGGCTTGTCGTGCTTTCTGCACCACCACAGATCTTTCATCTCCAAAGGGCTGGAGAAACAGAGTGACTAGAAGAATAATTTACTCTTGTTTTAGGCATTGTAGTTGAATATTGCAATTTAAAATTTGATTGTGTCCTCCTATGACAGACCTTTGCGTTTTCTGTGTGTGTGCATTATGTGTGCATTTGTGCATGTCTGAGCCCTTCAGGAGGTGTGGAGACAGCTGCGGTCCTCAGAGTGAGCAGACTCTCACTAGCACTTTGTTCCGTTGCCACCATGCGTGAAGGGAGCCAATCAGAAGCTTTTATTTTTTTTAACTTGCTTTGTGAATAGATAATTACTTCTGCTACTAAGTCAACAGACTTTTGTAAACTGTGGGTGACTTTTTAACTTTCTCAGCAGAGGCAGTAAGGTTCTTTGTGGGAACCACAAATTTGTGGTTGTGGTGCAAATTTGTTCTGAGAGGAGCTATTGATCAATATTCCTACTGTATACAATGCATGTTTTTTACAAATGCTCTAATCATAGATAAAGGAGACTACCATATTTCTGTTCAACAGTAGGGGTTACTTGTGCTGAAAGAACGACCTTATACCATGTACTTAATTGTACTTGGTTTTAAAAATTAGACCCTTTCAGAGAATTGTACAAGGCACTCATGTTCAATAACAGGCCCCTGAGAGGTGAAGGCCTGCTTCATATAAATTGACTCTTTTGGATTTTAGAGGAGGGGCACATCATCACCCT
Organism: Chromobotia macracanthus; assembly: GCA_036877525.1. Taxonomy (NCBI): domain Eukaryota; kingdom Metazoa; phylum Chordata; class Actinopteri; order Cypriniformes; family Botiidae; genus Chromobotia; species Chromobotia macracanthus. Next base: position 4,406 of record JAZGTH010000633.1, read on the forward strand.
TTATTGTTAGTTTTCTTTTCTCCTAGCATCAGTTTAACGAAGCAATGAAAGGTCATGTTATTCTTACCTTTTAAATACAGTATGTGGGCTGAGTGCTGAGTGCTGGATGTCTGAGGTCATGCAAAGCACATGAGTATGGAGTGTGAGGTGAGCGATGAGTTATTTTGGTTTGTGTGCGTAGTCACTGAAGCCTGGAGATGTTGTTACAGTCAGTCACCACAAGGTGGACAACTATGTTGCATTTATTTATTTAAGTTGTAATGCTACATAACTGTTGGGGATTTTGTTTTTGTTGTGTTTTGTTTTGCATTTCACATTTGATAATATCACAGCATGCTTTAACACTCAGCTTGGACCTATATTGCAAACTTTGACCTTTTTCAACAAATTCAGACATTCGAAGCAAGAAGCCATGAAGCTGAAACGCTCCTCCTCAACATTTAAATTCCTCCTCAACCTCATTTCCCAGTCTGATCAAGATTTCTCTTTGAGGACTTGATATGCTTCTGTGTCTGAACGGCGCCAGAGTTTGAAAGCAGGAAGAGAACGTTCTGTGTTGTGGTGTCAGTGGGGGCTACGTGGGTTTTATGTGTCCCAGCAGAGAAGAGAGAAGAGAATGTAAAGGAGTTAAAACAGAAGGAGAGAGATGTAGACATTCTCAGGAGGGGATCTAAAGCTCTGTCCACCCTTGCCACCTTAAGCTACACTTCCTCCTGTTGGTATTAATTTGCTTCCATAGAAAATCTAGCTCTGATTTACTGCTAACTACACAGAGATGGCTTTTAGAATCAGTTCTCCAGAAGTGTCTCTGTATTTGTGTGTATGTACCGCCTGTGTTTAGGGACCGTGTGTGTGTTTGCGTACACTTGCGTACACACATATACTTGCGTACATGTATGACCATCTCTTTACTGACTAAATATGTGGACTCTTGGACTAACAGTCTAACCAAACCCACTCCGGGAAACCATTTGAAACCTGGCCAAAACCAGTAGATGTTAACTTATCATACTTAGCAGCTTGGTACTGTATCACTAGCATACTATGCAATACTTTATTTACTGCTGCTTTTATGGCATTACAAACTCACTTTCATTACATATATATACATATATATTTAGCACTGTGATATGGTTTGTATATTTTGAAGTGAGTTTTATTTTGGAGTTACCAGAAATTTTATGTATTGAAATTGTACAGTATGACAGCCCTTTCTCACACTATATGCACGATGCATTATAACCCCAATACAGTATGATGATGATCATTATATTATCAGTAGTAGTAGTAGAAGGAGGACTATAATTAATAATAATAATAACAACAGCAACAATAATAATGAATTGTCATTTGATTTAATAGAGATCTTATGATGTATCTTTTTATGTAAGTGTTTTGATCATTACTATTAGCTGGTATGTTAGCCATAAAGCTGTGCACCTTTTGGCCTCTATCTCTTCACATCTCTCTCTGCTGTTGCCACATATACATAGCGATGACCTGCTGCTCGCTATGCAGACACCATGCTGTGAATTCCATCTAACCAAAGAAACAAGAGGAAATTGTTATGCAAATGAGAATGCACTGGCTATTCTAGAAAGGTTGTAATGTGTGTGTGTGTGTATGTGTTTATATATTTGAGTAATTCAGGGTGAAAAATAAATGCAAAAACAGAGACAGAAAATATCAACCACGACATTTCAGAAAACATTCAACAAGCATATGGTGTATAAAATAAATAAGCATGTGCATTTTCTGGCATGAAAAGACAGCAGTCACATTGGTAATCTCTGAGGTAGATATAGCTTCCCCATGATTAAAGTGACAGCATCTGACAGAGCTGATTGACTGTAAGTTAAAGGTGAAGAACTGTTTATTTGTTCCACCGTGCCTCGAACTCACACCATTGGCTGAGCCAGTGTTGCTCTGTGGGGCTGATAAAGATGCTTAAACAAGGAAAATGTTTTAATTCCTCCACAGTGTTTACGCAAAGATGTAAATGGCTTATGTAGAGCTGTCTCTGCATATTACATTGGAATACAAAATATTTTTTTCCACATCTTACAAATTACAACACCTTTAAATATCTCCCGCATATTTTCATAGGAGGTTCCATTGTTTAAGTGCATCAGCCAAAGCTCCACCCTCAGCAGTGATTCAGCGATGCAGGATGGAGGTTTTTCTCGGGTGGGTGAAGTGATTGTTTGAGTGTTTATAGGCAGGAGGATGTAGTCCTCAGTGTTACTGCCTAATAAAAAAGCTTGCATGCTGTGTGATTAAATAACAGGGATGGCAGTAAAGAGAAAAGACATAATGATGGTTACATGCAGGTCAGTTACAATTTAATTGTCATTGCACTTCATTGCGAACGTATCAATTCGCTGCTGCTTAGCTGAGCAGAAAACAATGCGTTAGCACATAGAGGGACTCATGCTGACTGCCTGTCAATTTACCTGCTATCATGCTCTTTTAGCTTTCTCTCCTCTTATCCCCTGCGTTTTCGTCTTTACTATGTGTAAACTGAAAACAGTATGCAGGTGCCTAGGGCCCCAACATGGCAGAGTGGCTGATGGGGCAGTGGCCTGATTGGGGCTTTTGGAAAACAATGCAATGTTTTCCTCTGGTTTGGCTGACACTTAACAGATTTTGTTTCTGTTGACATGTTTTGTTTTTGTGGCTGTAAATTGCATCAGGTTGCATCAGGGTTAGCCATACTAAGAGCCATGTTGATTCCTCTTTGGGTCTGTCCAAATCCTTTTATGAGCGGGTCTCTATCCACCCCAGCTCCACAGAAGATGATACACTGGCCGAGTGTGTACAGACCAAACACTGTCCCCACTGCGCTAGCTTTAAGTCCATGAGTCTTAGTCAAATGTCACGACATGACTGATGCATTTTTAAAGAGGGAGCAATTCAAGACAATCAAAGTATGGGCCTGCTGGGCTTGTTAGGGTTCTTCATGTCTGCCCAGTTCCTCAGAAGTCTGTTCGGACTGCTTCTGTTTACATATATCAGCTCTTCTCCCATGACAGTCCACATATGGTCATTTATCAAAGATCTGTGCTTCACAAGAAACTTGTTTTTGTGAAGCTGTCAGTGCAGATATGGACAGTGATAGCTCCCTACACTTTATTGTACTAACTTGTCAAAATTCCCATTAGACTTGCAATCGCAGCCAGCCGTGTACCCTCCTCCACCTCTAGCACGCTGATTTGCGTTCAGATGAGAAACCCAAACTATTGCAATAAAGTTTTGGCAAGGATGGGCCGCTTTAATTGGCAGGCAATTGGCGTGCCAATAGACTGTCATCCTGGGGGTCAAGAGTAATTTATTGAGACGCAAACTGCCTTTTTTGGGCTGCCGTTCCATATTGAAATTCCCATCCAGACTGTATTACACGAGAAGATGATGACTTAATCCCCTGTTAATTAGAATAACATTTCCAGCAGCTGAGGCTTAGCCATTAATGCGAGGGCAGGAGAGCCCGGCCGGCTGGATCTGCGGCCCCAGAGCAGGAAGCTTGGCCTGGGCTCAGAGATCCAGGCAGCGGGGCAACTCTCCACACCTCCAGCGGATGAGTGGTGGAAAGCTGTTAAATCCGCTGCTGATGACTCTCTCGCCAGCTAATAAGCTCATGTTTATTGGCAGAATCTGTCCATCAGTGGGCTATTTTCAGCAGCACATGGAAATATGTACACGGAATCCTCAGATGGTAGTGCAGTATTTTTAACAAGCTCGTATTGCTTCTCCACAGAAATTGATTACAGCCCCTTTTTCAACGGAATGGAGAGATAACAAAGGATGATTCTGCTTCTCAAAACTATGTGAAATCTGCAGAAAGACCTACAGGATGTGATGTAACTTCACTTGAATTCATTTCTGCAGTTTATTATGGTATAGTTATATTCTGCTGAGCAATAAACAAAGTCTTAGAAGATTAAGATTAAACTGAAATACATTTTTTGTTAAAAGAAATGTTAAACAAAACAGCTGTAAATAAATCTGTAGCTACTTGTGAAACTACTTCTTTCTTTCACATTTTGTTTAATCGAATGCAACTTGTCCATTACAAAATGTAGCATTTTAGATAAAAAGCTGAATTAAAAAAACGAAGTGTACATTCATTTAGGATTTAGGATTTATTGTCCACCTTTGGCTGCAATAACAGCTTCTGTTGAGCTGATGTGGGCTTCACAGGTTTGTGTAAGATCAAATGATCCCTGTTATCTCTGCATGATCTGACAGTATTCCAGACAGCAAGGAAATCTGACACGTGTTATGTACAAAGGAAGTAATATTGTCAATGTCACACACTTGCGTATATTTGATTAGTAACCCAGGAATAGCACAAAATCTTTTTCTTTTTTATCATACAAAATTAAAATGAAATTTAAAATGTGCAAAATATGAATTTAATTTTAAATACTATATTTAAATTTTTTGATATTCAGACTAAATAAGAGATTAAAACAACTGCTGTATCAGGTTTTCCACTGTGTGCATGTACCTTTTTCGTTAGAGAAAGTAATGTATTGACTGTCACCTTATGCCAGCCACACCTTAGCCAGTGGATGGCAAGTATAACAGGAAGTGCCAGTGCCAGGTTTGCCCTTCTCTACTTCTATCTCAGTACTAATCCAGAAGTCTCACAACTCTTTAAGAAAGACCTCATTACCAGCCTCATTGATTGTGCTTCCTGCATCAACGACCACAGCTTCTTCCACCACACCAGCTGAGAGAGAGAAAAACTCAGCCCAGTGCATCTGTGTGTCCTGTATTATGGGAAGGGAGGTAAGCAGTAGGCAGGAGGTTTATGGTGCTGTAATTGGTAGTTAGTGTGATATTTGTAAGACAAATAGAGCTATATGTGTGCGTCTTTCTCTCCTTTCTCGCTAGTCTTTACAGCCACCAAAGGGCCTCATTATAGTCTCCGCAGCCCAGGCCTCACTGCACACACACACATACAGAGGGCAGGAAGTTTTGTGACAGTGTGGCTGCCAGGACTGATAGATGATACAGTAAGTGTAGTATTCAATGAGAAAGGACCCTGACGGTCTGGGAATGAAGCAGTTTTCATTACAGCACACCCAGGTGATGCTTTACACTCACACTGTGCACTGCAAGACTTTAGCATGGTCACTCGTACACATATGCAGAGTCCAAGATAAGCTACTTACAGATTGTGAGGGAACCGAGTACATATCTTCCACAATGTGAAGCTGTATTTTATATTATTATTTATTTTAATATAAGTTTTTTTTTGTCTTTTACAATGAGATTTAGTTGTTGTTGTTGTTTTTTTAATATGCTTTAGTATTTTGCACCTGTCAACAAAAAAATGCAAAGACACATTGTGATTCTGCTGCTAATATATATGTGTTTTGGTGGCTTTTGGAAGGAATATTCCACTTTTGTGTCACCACTTGAAGTTCCAGAAGAACAACTTAAGGATCCTAGACAACCTTCTGATGTTTCCTTAGGTGAATTTCTAGGTTAAAATCATTAGAAGACAATCTAAGTTTTTTAAATTTTATTATTGCTATAATTTGATTAATAACCATGTTTTAAGTGAAAGCCAAAGTTTACTCACCAAAAGGACGTTTTACTGACCTATGACTTCATAACTGTACTGATTTTTGCTCTATGAAACTATATATTTCATAGAGCTTGTGTTTATCTGTGTACATCTTTGTCATATGAATGCCAAAGAAAACCTGCTTCTTCAACTTGACAAATACTCATTACTATTTCCATGAAATGAACTCCCACAGCTGTAGAGGTAAAGCAGTGAGAACTCACTCACTTTAGCTGCTGTTTGTTCACATGTCTTTGTGCTTTTGTGTGTGTATGTGTGTGTGCATGTCTTTCCTTTAAAGGCAGTGGAGTGAGCTGCAGGGTATATTACCACTGAACATCACGGATTGTTCTCTGTCTGTCAGCTACCAGGTGTGAACACACTTCAGTGAGAGAGAAAGAGAGAGAAAACGAGTATAAGGTGAAACATCATCAGGCATCTGAAACGTTATTTTGTTTTTCACATACAGTATATGTTGTATTTGCATGTTGTACGCAAATGCCTCTGTGTGTGGTTGTAGTACGGTTAATTGCAACATAAACATTATAAACAGAGAGCGGTGGAACAATGGTTCCTGTAAAAAAAACAAGGAAAAAACAACAGTAAATAGTCTGAGAGAGGAGGAGTAAATAAGGTGTTGTCTTTTTTCATTAAAAACAGCATCAGCGTTCAGTCACAGCAGCATTCAGCTCTCTGTTTCACTTTTCCCGGATGCACAAACAGTGTGTAATTATCCCAGCCTCCCTGCTGTTCCCTCTCTCTCCCTCATTCTGTCTCTGCATATCCCACACTGGAGAGACCCAAGATGATTCTCTCTCTCTCCCCGCCACACAAGAGCAACAGAACTCCTCTCTTCATTACAGAAGGACCTGATCCAACTTGAAAGATGCAGCCATTATTCTTGACTGTCTGGACTCCCCCCTCGTATGCCTGTCACTGGCTTATTGTTTGGCCTCCTGGGGTTGCATTTTAAACCTGCACTGTCGTTCTAGCCCACAGAATGAGGGCTTCATCGACCGCTCATAATGTCTGCATGCTGTTAGAGAAAATTCTGAAAAAAGTAAATTGTTTTATGCAAAAATAATGTAATTTGCTACAGAACACTAAGAGTGATACATACGTTTGTTCATAGTGCAGGGGTGTCATGCATTTCCATAGCGAACTTTGTTTTAAATGCAACATCACAAAACAAAATTTAATTACATTGCCACCATATTGCTGTACTGTCTACATCTAGTTTATGAAGTCAAAAGCTGGAGGCTGTTTGATGTTATATGAAACAATAATATTAGTCGATAGCATTGGATTGATAACAGCTCCCTGGTTATCACATGATATAAACTAAAACTAAAGTTTGGAATCAAACTTTGTTTTCCACATTTTACAATGTTGCCAGCCTTTTTACCACCATAGACAGTAGTCAAGGGACTAGAGGTATTAAAAGCTGTTTCATTCCATGTACCTTTTAATGGTCAATTTCATAGGCCGCAGTAATATTAGCACAATTTCAGCCAAATGCTTTGATGGTCTAAGTGCCCAACTTGTGGAAGTATTTCAAAGATGTGTGCTTACTGGAACTCTGCGAGAGGAAACAGTAACACCTACCAGCCTACCATCTACCAGTAATTTTACTTGGTAGATGTGACTAGAAACTGAGTTTAGGAAAGAATTTAGTGGCTGCAATACAGTGGCTGTAAAGATTAGAAAAAATATTTATTAATAAAATAAATTAATATAAACTCGTTGTAATTAACTTACTATTAATGTTGTTGTCTGTTGTTGTTGATGATAATAATAATAGTTTTAAATCTTTAAACCCAGTCTCTATTCAAAAACATTATTAAACATTCCAAAAATTATAAAACAAAGAAAGAAAAATAATTCCTCACTCTTTTAATGTGTCTAATTTTCAATAACGTTTTTTTTTTTTTTTACCCAGGCTGCAGTTCGGCCCACATTATTCTCCATTTCACTTTTTTCCCTCCAGGACAGCAAGTGAGTGTTGCCGTTCATTTGAAACGATTGTCACTGGAATTGGTTTTGCAGGGCAGTGAGAGAGTGATGGGTCCAGTCATTATGTCTCTGCCCGCTTAGCATGCTGGTAATTAGGGACAGAAAGAGAAAGAGTGAGGAGAGGCTGCCACTCCGGTTCAGAGGGGTGAAAAAGACTTTATTAAGAGTCAGAGACAGATCACACCTACTAAGTGACCCACCAAGGTCAGGATCAAGGGCAGGATTTGTAATTAGTATGCTTTTCGAAGGAAGGAGGCTACAGTGCCATTGTTCAGGCACAATCAAATTAGCCCCTCCACTGTGGACCCTGTATCACGACCTCAGGGCCTGAACGTCTTTCTTCTGACAGAATAGTAATGATACAAGAGAATTTGTACTCTGTCTACGTAATGGTACATCAGATTGAGATTTTTGATTTGCACTTTAATTTATTTGTGTCTAGGCTGTTAGGCTAAAGAATTAGTATTCTTTATGCCACTTTAAAGTTGTTGGATTGGATTTTTGGTAGCTTCACCTTGCCATTCTCACAACCTCTCACAACCTCAATTGGTTTGTATAGAAACAGGTGGGACTTATTTGGGTATAGAGATAAGGTTCATGTCAACTTGGCTGTCAACACGTACAGGTAGTGTGTAACCAAAAACCTATTCCAGAAACCCTTCAGTTACTCCTTACATCTCTCTTACACTTTCTCTCGCTGTCTCTAACTCTCTCCATCTCCCTCTCTTTCTCTGTCTCCCAACCACAATATGATGAGTGGAAGTGAGAACCTCTGGATACTACCCACCCCTTCTGTGTCATAAACGATCACGCTTCCTGATAAATTAGATACATCAGCTACGGCACAATCAACATGGCGAATGGCAGAGAGTTGAACCCGAGGCCCCAGCGGCGCTCTGATGGCAGATACCCATCTTCACGCAGCCACATCTTCCCCTTACCCACACACACATACACACACAAGGCCCTCATTCTCGACATTAAAACACTCTGTTCTCTCCCTCCAGCATCCTCCCCATTAATTCTCTCCCTTTCAGCCACTTGCGTTTGTCTGATTTAACAAGATAAGATTTGAGAGCTGATGTTGCCCGTTCTTAATGTACCATAGGGTCCACAATGGGATCTGCTCCTCATCTTTTGAGAGAGGCATAAATCGGCTATTCGGGGGGGAACAGGGAAAAAAAGTGAATTAGATATGCAGCATAACAATTTTACAGCCCCAGCCTCAGAAATTGAAATAGTGGAGATTAATGTATCATACATTATAGACTGCCCATCGAAATCAGTGCTAATATACTGTGCAGGTTTGTGTAACAAGAAAAAGATTTTTGAAGAAGTGCTCCTTAGGCCAGTCTGACCTCAGTAATTAATTCAGATCTCCACGCTTCTGTCGAGCAGTCTTACCAGAAAGCTCCAGAGGAAAAATAAACCCCCATTGTACGATTGTGATTTAGATCATTGCTGATACAGTGCCAGTGACCATGGATAAGAAAAATACACTATGAGTGGACGACAAAGAAAAAGCATATAGGAAACAGAGAATATTGGAGAGAAAGTGCATATACACTAACATTTACAGTGGATTTTTAAAGTTTAAAGCCCACCAGTGAAACACTTCTCTTCTCTTGTATTAGAATTCAATACATGTTTTGTTATTTTACTGATTATGTTATTAGCCTAGCAATTTAAATCAAACTTTATTGAAAAATTAAAATTTGTTTTGCTCTTCTTATGAATTTTTTTTTAGCATTTCTTTGTAATTGTTCCTTAAACTTTAATTTGATTTTAAATACCAGTTTTTTAATGTGATCTCAGACCCCACTGTAAAAATTACTGGAGATGTTTTGCATCACAGATGTCCTGTTAAAAATGTATTTAAATCTATTAGAAGAGATACAGAACACAATGAAAGTTCATGTGTACTTATATTTGTTCTTCAACAAGCTCAATGGACAGTCCTGCATGATAACCTGACAAAACACATGAGAAAATTTGTGGCTGAGAATTTGGAAGAAGGATGCAGTGGCTTATGGGGTCGGAGGTGACATCAACACAGTATAGGAACGATTTCAAATAATATGAGATATGCACATGAATCTTCTGTTTTTTATGTGTTCTAGTTTCTCATTATGAATGTTTATGAATCATACTTGCCATATCATACCTCCACTGACTAGCTCCCTGGGGTGCTGCTTTTGGTCTCTATCTGTCATTCCATCTCTCTTATTTCTGTTTTTCTCTCTTTATTCTGTCTCTCTGAGTCTTTGTGAGCAGTGATTACTGAGCCACTGGTTTTGATTAACTTGGCGTCTTTGAAATCAGACAACGGGCACATATCTGGGGGCATCTTGCAGAATGCATAGGTTAAAAAGCTTACTGAAAGGATCAAGTTTCTTGCTTAATAAAAATCAATTCAATGAGACTGGTTAGAAAATGACTCATCATGTCAGCTTCAGAGTGATTTGCCATTATGCCATTATGGTTAATTTCATCCTTTATCCTTCTGTTCCTATTGTTGGTCTTTGATTTGTGGAGATGGGCATCTAAATGATTCATAACTGTCATTATTTCAATATGGTAAAATCACAGAATGGAAAAGGTATGTTTTTCTGAATTAGTAGATGTTGTTTAGCACATTTATCATCTTGAACAAAATAACTACCACTGTTACCACAACACTGTATCTGATATAATCATTGTGATCACTTTGTAACAAGCACCTATGTACCAATTTTGCCATATTTATACTACCATTGTTATAGCCATGATTAAATAGTACTTGCATTGCTTTGGCCATTATTATTATGCCATGCATCACTGTTACATTATGACAATCACTTTCACAAGCTTTTATTATTGATTGCCACATGGGTTTATGGTAATTGTATTCAGCACAGCACAAGGAAATAAAACTAATACAGAGATCCTCAACTGCAATTGCAGTACAATAAAGTCCAGTATTTAATGCTAGTGATAAAAGACCAATAATTACATTAGATCAAGTATAACATGAGACTTTGTAGTATTATAGTAATCTACGAGAGCACAATGAAAAGTGCAGTCATGCATTAATAGTATGGCTCAATTTGCTCTGCTGATTCAGGGTATAGTGTAAAACAACACGGCCATTATTATATCATATCTGCCAATGTCACCCTGGCTTTTATTGCATCATCACTACCATTGTTACATTATTAATACTACATCACTGCTAGCACTCTTAAACTCATTATGATTATGTAAGTACTGCCTCTGCCACATTATTATTATGTCAATACTACTGTTACATTATTACTGCGTCATTAAAAGCATTCTCAGGTCTGTTATTACATCAGTACCATCACTGTTACATCCATTATCGCCACATCAACCCTGTTACTGTTGTTCTAATTTATTATTACAGGATTAATACAATGTTAAACTGTTGCTATATATTACATCATATAAGTATTTTGTTTCTCTAAACAAAATATTAATATTTGTGAAATTTGTCAGGTTAGTAAGCATAACTATTGTTACCCTAAATGAGAAGGAATTGAGACTATATATAATATAACAATGGCACAGGTCTGCTCCATAATTTCCCCTGCCAGTGGTCATATCTTGCACATGGTGCCTTAGAGATGACTAGATAAAACTGCTTCATTTCTCTAGGTAAATGGAAGAGAGGTCTGCTTCATCTTTTTCTATCAAAGAATGAAGGGACAGCAGTCCCAATGACTTTGCCCCTCCTCTGATGCTGACAGTTTCACACACACACACACACACACACACTCCTTTCCTTCACATCCCCTCGCGCTTCCGTTTGTATCACACAAACAGCTGGAAACAGTTGATTTTCATTTTCCGTTGCCGGGCAATGCGCTGTGATGTCTTAACACTTGTAAATGAGCGCTCTTATCTGTCATTTTAATGCGCCATAGATTTTGTCTCTGATACTGCAATATCACATTCTTAATAACAATAATTAACTGCCTCCATTTTTTCCAGCAGAAATTAAATTCTGACACAGCAAGCTGGACTAATAAAAGATGTAGCTGGAGGATATAAGAATAAATAAATATGACGAATCACGAGAGCTGGAAATTTGTATTCAGATGCGAGAGACAATTACACAAAGAGTCAGAATGTATCAGGCTCTCTGCAGCTCTGTAATAGCTGTGCTGCAGGCCTACATGTTTACTCGCTTAAATAGACTGTGGGTTACTATGTGGTGCCACTTACATTGTCCAAATACATTCAAGGCTGATCACACACAAACGTGTGTATGTGGCACTTAAATGTCCCTGTACATTCCTGCTATTTTAATAACAGGTTTACAAATATGATAAATTTGTCATGCTTCATGGGACAAACACTGAATGTAATAGACATATACAGTACATGTGGATATATTTCCAGCTATTATTTGGATTTAGTTTTCCCCATAACCAAAACTGCTGTCACTTTAAGTGAGAAGATGTTTTCCTGTTGAGGGGTGTATAACACAGTCACCATTACAGCTGCAAACCCGCTACTTCTTGTTTAATTAAGTACTTATTTATCATGAACTTATTCTGTAAATCCAAAATCGTCTAATAGGGTGATATAGAATGTAGATGTAGAATAAGGTAAAATAAAAAATCTCAGATCTCAGATGGGATTTCTGCTTTTATATTTGAATCTAGACATAAAGATAAGCGTATGAATGTATAATAATAAGAATTATGGTTGTGTTAATAGATTTATTAATATATCAATCCATAATAGATTGATTTTATTTGGATAGCACTGATCATTAAAGTATAAAGTATATACCAAGTACTCTGAAATGTATGTTTTTATTTATTCATTTTTTTAGTTCCTGCTCAACTATTGGTACCAGTTGGAATTGCAATCGGATCGAGTGACCAAACTGAACATAACTGGCTTAAACAATTGTGTAAGTTTGAGATGGATATTATCTGTTTATTCAACCAATAGTTGATTGAGTTTTTGAAAGTTTAGAAAATTGAAAGTTATTATTTTTAGTCTGGTGCACACTTCAATAAGACATTAATAAGTTTCCACTTTTTCCTCTTCTTTTCTCCTCTCCTCTCTGAAGGACAAATGACTCCCAATGCTTCCCACATGAGACCACAAGCTCAGTCATGTCAGCTGCCTCTGCTCTTCTCTCAGGATGACAGATACGTCAGGTTTGGGTTTAGCTTCAGGGCCTCAGGAGAGTGAGGGAGTTGTTCTCTGCCTGGGCCAGTGTTGAAAATGTGATGTTCCACTGAGAGTGCAGGCTGGTGGCTCTGCCCTGCGCTCTGGCCATGCGAGAAGCAGTTGACGCAGACCTCTTTGAACCTCTCAGACTGAAGCCCACAGCATCACCTAAATGTTTTCATCAGGCCCCTGTAGTCCAGTTATATTGCTTTGTTTTTTCCTCTGTCTGTTTCTTGTCTAGTCAGCAGACCACGGTGGAAGAAGCTCTCTGGGAGCGAAAGTCCGAACATTGTGATACTGTTCAGACTGGTGAGATTTGCATGTAAGTCTTTGTTTTAGAGTTTATTATGAGAGTAGATGAAACCCATGCACGCTCAAGCTTGCACGCCCACTCGCTGCCATTGATAGAAGTGCTGTATTTTTCATTATCAGACTCTGTACCCTGCTGTGCCTTGTTCTGGTCTCAGTATGTGTAGATCAGGCCTGCATTATCTTGAGAGTAGATTTGCTCATATTTGCTGATGGCTTCTTTTTTAACAATGGTCCATCAGGCTGCTATCATCAAAGGCCTTGGTTGTAGGTTGAATGGCTGCATCTTGGGAGCACATTAGCTTGTGTGTGGATGACCTGGTTGTGTGGTTTTGATGTGCCTTTGTTCTCTGACCCATTTGAGTCTTGGCTGGGCATGTGGTGTGCCTGTAAAATGAGGGTGGCTAAAAATCCACAGATCTGGGTATCTCCGTAGCCCTCTCTGAGCTGAAAGCAGGGTTCCGGCAAAAGGACCATTTATGTATAATAGTGTTTCCAGCTCAATGGGTAGAGCATTGCATTAGCTGCACAAAGGTTGTGGGTTCGATACCCAAGGAACACACATACTAATCAAATGTATAGCTTGAATGTACTGCAAGTTGCTTTGAATAAATGCCAAATGCATAAATGTAAATGTTAGAGCAACGTGGGGCGTGTTGAGGAAGTCGTATACATGGAGATGAATCACGATTCTGCATATGCAGAGCAAAAAAACTGTATTTTTTTGGTTATATATGTATTTACAATCCTTTATACGAATGAACCACCCTGTCATAACATTCACTCTATCTTGAAATAAATAATAGAGTTTTTATTTAAAGCCCACTCTGTATAGCACAAAACTTCACATTATTTCATTGACAACAACTGTCTGTAATTAACGCTGAAAGGCTTCATGCGTGACAACAGCTCTCCTCTCACTGTTGTGACAAACACTCATGGCTTTATTAACCTTAAGTTAGGTCGATTTTTATCCTATTTAAAGTGTAGAAAGTTACAAAGTCAAACTTTCTCGTTTTTTTTTCTTTTTCTGTAGACAAGCAGCGCTCAAAAGGACATTTAAAAAATGAGGACAATTATGCATCTGCTCCTTTGACACAGAGCTAGATTTCAGTGCACACTACGCAGGGTAAATTGGCCTATTTCAAGCGGGGATCTGACATGTTTGGAGTCAGATAACGTGCGTCAAGGAGTGAAGGCCCAAAGTGATTAAAGCTAGCCAAGACATAATTATGTCAAACTCTGCAGTTGTCCTAAGCCCTCTCTAGTTGAAAGAGATTCTTCTAAAATAACACCAGAGATGAGAAGAGGAAAGAAAGAAGGTGAGAGAATGCAAGCAAAAGTGAAGGAAAATGTTTTGAAGTGGTTTGACACATTTCTCAAGTACCTCTGCTGACCCACCCAATCTAGGCAAGACAAGACACCTGCTCTAAAAACTATTGTAGCTGTTTTTTTTTAAAGAGCAGCACAATGCAAAGCAAAAGGCCGTATGAGAGATTTTAATTCAAGATACTAATCTAATGAAACTGCATTATTTATTTTCAAATGAACTTTTGTTCAGGACTGTTTTAGTCCACAATTGGTAATGGAACAAAGATACATTGATTTAATGTATAAAAATTTCATTAACATCTTTTATTATACTGTATCTAACAATTATTAAGTAAATGACTGGAATAAGTCAGATAATTAAAGACAAGTAATCTGGGATAGTTAAAATTGATTAATTAGTAATGCACATCTGTATATGACAATTAGCTTAGCCACTAAGCATATGTAATAAATATATAAGGCAGTAATAATGGAAGCTGATAATGCTGGTTGTATTGTTTCTGTATGTCTGTTTCTCATGATATGATTTCCATTTAAAAAGGGGGCTGGCGAGGCCTAAGAGTCAGTCTCATTTGAGGCCGAGATTCATTTAATCACAAACCCCTGTGTGCAACCGCAGGTTTATTATAGCACACGCAAACAAATTAGCAAGTCTGCTGTATCACAAGCTATTTCAAAACCGCTCCTCGCACCTAGCATTTTATTACCCCATTTGGCATGTCAAGATCTGTGAGAACAGAGAACATAATCAAGCATTACCTGTATTTATGACGCTGTGATTTAAGGGTGAATAAGCCATCAATCAATATGCAAAAGAGGCTGTGATTTTCAATTAGCAGGAATCAGATCTGAATGCACAGCTATATTCCTTGCCAGTGTGGAGATCACGGGGAAAAAAAGCATGTTGTGATGGTCTTTTCCTGAGCAAATGAATAGAGAGCTCTTATCACTTGCAAGACTCTATAAGCAGCTAAATTAATAATCATTTATGAGTTAGAGAGAGGGTCCCTTTTAACAAGCTCAATTTGAACCCTGGAAGACTGTCTGCCTGCAGGAAACGGAGGGATGACGGAGGTAACAAGAACAGTAAGATGTGCTATTATGTGAAATGTGCAGCATTATAAAAGATAAAGATACAGTAAATGCAGTTTCTGATCCAAATAATAATTATGATAGTAATTTTTTTCCAATAATAAAGTTATTGTAGTCCATTTTTTAGTAGTTAAAGTAGTTGTTGACCAGAAATATATTTGTATTATGCTGTTGTTTACTATTAACAATCCACTTTCTTTTGGTAATAAATGTAAAGGTTCAACATATACATTATTTTTGTTTTATTTTAATTTAATACACACATTGTGCTTATATGATTACAAAATGCTTAAAAGAAAACCCTGGCAAACCCTGAAAACCCTGGAATTTTGGATGACACCACTGTGATTCCAGAGTACTTTCCAAAGATTAATGTGTTTGTGCTAGAATAAATCTACAGTACGAACTCTGTATACAGGTCCCTGCAATGAAAGAGAGCCATCCACAAACTCATAAAGGCAGCTGTTTTTGTGTGGCATTAGCGAGGCTGCTGAGAGCTGGGGAGGTTCTCATTGCACCACTCGCAGACCGTGCTGGTCATACTGTTTGTATTTGGGCAGACTCTGAAGCTTTAGTCTGTACCATCTGGAACCGTTTTGGTGCCATCTTGTATAAAAATCACGCCCCTTTATGAGCATGACCTCAGGCTGATCATCACTCACGTACTGTACAGCCATATTAAGAATATGATATGGAGCGCTCATGCCATATACTGCATAACGTTCTTACAACATTTCCCTCATGACCATGTGTAGTCAGTGCCAGGGCTTTTCTGAGTTAAGTGTTTACAGAAACAGTCAACTTATACCACGGTCTAACATGTTTTTTGTTGTAATTGCATTTGTGTCACTAACTTGATTATTGTATAAACTCTTCTGTGCTGTAAAAGTTTATCCAGTGATTCTTTGAGACATTGGAATGTTTTTTCCTCCCTTGATGTGGAGCACATTGGGGGAAGTTAAAAGAAGTCCCTCAATTTAGTGTACACTTTGAGAAGTGGTTTATTAAAACAACATATATATTTCATTGGATTCACTCACTTGCTCGGGAGAGGCTGGCATGCATATTTACCTTTATGGAGATTAGGAGAAAACATCAATGCTTCTACTGTTCTGTGGAGTTTGTTTGTTTGCCATATTGACGAGAAGTACTTTGAAGAAATGAGGTTGGCAGTGTGTATCTGTCATTAGTCATGTTTCATATTCCCGTTTGTAACTTTTTATTGTTGGGATAATAATATTATATGCTCTTTCCCGGTTTCATTCCCTTTCTCTTCTTTGACAGTCTGATTTTCATTGTGCTTCTATTCGAAAGAGTAATTCTGTCTTTTTATGAAAAATACACATGAGAAAAATGCCCATCAAAGGTTTATGTGTGCAATAAAACCCTGGTCTGCTAACGGCTGTAATAATATGACGTTCTTTGTTCTAGTATCATTGTTCATTGCACAGAATTATGCAGGTGAAATATTAGCCAATGTTTCAGTCACATTATGGCAAAATCAACTTAAACCCCTTTAAAGATTTTATGAAATTTTAATGAGCAGGTGTCACGTTTGAACTAATCATATGTAGAAAGGCTCCCGTGTTTAGTTTTAAATCCACATATTATTTCTGCATCGAATGCCCCTCAGAAACACGGTATCTTCCCACAGGATGTCCCTGATGTTGTTTGTCATGCTCTTTATGTAAAATAAGCAATACACCAACAATTGTCTGCATAGCATGACAATATTGAAACAATTGTACCTAAATTCCCCAACTAATATAAAACAGATTACAATGTGCAGGCACATGGAGATCAGTGTTAAATCTTTATGGTCTCAAATGCTGGGCTGTGCTGATTTCCATAATGCATAATCTCTCTGCATGTCGGCCTGTGGCTTTTGTCAAGGGAGGACACTGGCTCATGCATGTCCTTCCCCGCCCCCTAATAAGGCTGCAGTGCTCTGTCTGGGCCTCTTATGAGAAACAGCAGCTCTGGCCACCCTGCAATCCCTCTTCTGTATAGATTACCAAGATCACAATCTCTACATGCAGCCAATTACATACATGGAAATTGAATAGATGAAGAATTGAGCAAAGCAGGAATTGGCTTCCCAGAGAAAAAAGGCAGGCAAAAGTTGGGGTCTGTTCTTGCTTTACTTGTCTTGTCCTGCTTCCCATTTGTCTTTTGGTTGGTGATACTGTAGGCAAATTCTGTTGGAAAGTGAGCATTGTGCCCTTTACTCACTCTGAAGGGCTCTTGGGTACTCTGAAGAGTGCATATAATTTCTGTCTTTCATGTAGCCATTTAAAACACCCTAGTGTACACCTTCCTTGTCACTGACATTTCGTTACATAATGTTTCGTCACATTACTTTACCTTGACAGCAACAAAATTCATGTTATACAGTAGTTACTATGATTTTGGTGGCAAATGCAACCTCAGATGGCATGTTTGTGTTGGTTTTTGTGTACTGTACTCTGTGATGTTTGGTAAAAACAAACAAACATGAAAATGTCAAAAATATCTGGGTATTCAAGAGAAACTGAGGATTTTAAAATCCCAGATAAGATAAATCAATTACCCCAGGTTCCAATTTGACTTTAAATGAAGTCCCTCCTTTTGAAGTTACCATCTTCTGTACGCATCACTAACTGTCTTATGTAAGGGCCCTGCTTGAACAGATTCAGTTGCGGGTTTTGGTTTGGAACAACTCTTCAAATAGTGCCTCCTTACTGAAGTAGCCTTTAAGGTCACAAAAATGGAATTTGTCTTAAGTATATCTCTTTCTCTGCATTTCCTGGTGTCTTGCAGTTATTGTTACACTTTTTCTTCTCCTTATTCTCATCCCTCACTCTTTTCCTCTCACTGATGTGAAAATTAGAAACTTTCAGGATGGCTGTGTTGAAGACCTGAGCTTTGATCCCTTCTTATTCTCTCTCTCCTGCACACACACTTACTGTCTTTCTGTGGTCTTGTTCAGGGCTGCTCATTTATTTACATTAGCCTGGCCGAAAGGCATTGTAGGAAGTTTC
Organism: Chromobotia macracanthus; assembly: GCA_036877525.1. Taxonomy (NCBI): domain Eukaryota; kingdom Metazoa; phylum Chordata; class Actinopteri; order Cypriniformes; family Botiidae; genus Chromobotia; species Chromobotia macracanthus. The sequence goes on from JAZGTH010000633.1 coordinate 22,934, forward strand.
AAAACCCGGAGCACCACAATGGTTCCTTTAAGCTGCCACCCAAAAGCCGCTTGCAGTCGGGGCTAAGAGGATTTGTGACGCGTCTGTGTATCAACCTCTTGAGAAATAACAGAACCACTTTCCTCAAGCTTTGGACAAAAGTCAAGCACAACTAAGCAGACAGAAAAAGAGAGAGAGAGACACCATTTAAAATACAAATAATAGTACTATTAACATTTTTGAGACGAGAAACTAAATTCCACCCAACAGCTTAATAAAGCAATATCATACAACAAGAGTTTTGTTGTACTGAATATCAACAGGAGTTATATTCAGTACAACAGCACAATTACTTAATATAAAAAACAATGTTTAAAACCTCAATTTGGGGGCAGATGTGCCCTACTAGTTAGTGAGTCACTTCACTGTAATTTTGAGTAATGCACATTTTAGATGTCTTTCTTTTTATTGGCCTTTTTGCTTCGCTGAAATATTTTCAAACAAAGATCACTTGTCTGATGGTCAGAAGGTCTGCTGGTATCTGTATGAGGGTGACTTCATGAGGAATGCCAGGAGGTGAGGGCTATGAACTCTTCAAAAACAAATTTCTTTAACTTTTATTCTAAATATTCCAGTCGGTCACCCAGGGTTTATTCTCTGTTGTCCAGCCGGCTCAGTTTCGATCTAACACCAGTCATTTCTCCCTCTTTAAATTCCACTGTCTTCACAATGTCTTCTATGATGCAAATGCTGAGATTGATATCCTATTTTAGTTGCTTTGGAGAGTGCCAAATTTCTGATTGGCTGCAGAATTTACATTTGATTCAATCTGTGTCCATTTGCAGAACAGTTTAAAGATGCCAAAGCAGTTCTCCAAGCTCAAAATTGTAAATGTGCAGGTTTTTAGCAATCAAGAAAAACAAATACAAGTGATACCTTTTGCATCATTAGTTTAATATGTGGAAAGAGACTGAACTAAAAAAGATGATAAATAAAACAATGCAAAACAAAACATGAGATCAAGTAGTGTGCAATGGGCCTCCTAACCCTGTTTGTATAATACTCACCTATCATGTTTACAGCTGGTCCACAAATTGGCCTGAATGGGTCAAACTAGTGGAAATGGCTGAAATAATTACGGCAGCTCACGCACTCAGACATCATCACAGTGTCGTCCAACTTAAAATGTGCACACTTGAACAAGCTAGAACAAGAAATGATGTCTCAGCGAGTACTCAGTTAGGTTAAATTACAGGTGCATCTGCAATGATTAATGGTCTGAAAAGAGATGATTATTAATAACACTAACTGAACAAAAGTTAGAGTAACAAACAAAATGTATATGAAATATGTTTGTTACTGTATTACATAATATGTTGTAGTTATTTTTAAACAATGTAAAACTGTATAAAAACTCAAAGTTAATGAGATTTTTATGTGCTTTGGCTTTAGTCAATAGACAAACTGTGTGCTAATATAAAAAACATTTTTTTTGTTTACAAAGTCAACCAATTGCTGAGTTTTATGTTTATAAACTCAACCATTTGTGAGGTAAATACCGCCTTCATATGCGAAGAAATCTTGTAGAACTAAAACATGAATTTATATTAGACTAAAACAACTCAGAGAGAGGACTTCCATCCTTATTTTTTGGTTTCACATCATGCAACTGTAGCTTTTCTACATGTTTAGTTCCCTCTGTACTTGATGTCTTGTTCCTTTAGTTCCAGCTGAGTGTGGCTGTCCTGGGCCTTGCTCATATCTGGAATGTGAATTTGTGTATATGTCGGTATCTCAGTTAAACCCTCGGACTCTGACTGCCCACTGCTCCAGGCCACGACATTAATCCTTATTTCTCCATCATTTAATTTACTTGTGGTTTCCCTGTCTCTCTTTGTTGCATTCTTTCGCTTATGTCTCTGTGGCCCTCGCTCTCCCCAGCTGGTTACACAAGCAGATGCTTTCTATGACCTGACTCATACCACTATTGACGTATGGGCAGTCTTATCAAATTACAACAGCTTCTAGCTATAGTTAGTTAACTATACATATTGCATGAATGCTAATATTGACCTTGGTACATTAGGTATTTATTTGTCACTGCCTGTTTGTTTGTTGTTGTGTGCTGTCATGATGACTTGGTTTATTGGTGTGTTTTGTTGCAATTTTGTAGCTCTTTTAAAAAAGCTGTAATATGGAAATTCCTAGCATATAATAATTGCTGTGTTGGAAAAGTTAATATATTGTAGGAAAGACCGGGGCTAGTTGTCACTCTTTGTATGCCAGTGAATATTTTTAAGGCAGGAGATTTTTTTAACTCAGTTTTAAGCATTGGCTATAAAAAATCTTAAAAAAATAAACTACTGAACATATCTATTGTTATTGACCAGGATTAAAACACAGTTTAGCTGAATCAGAAAACTTTTATTATGAGTTTCCATTGACTGCTCCTGTTATTTGTCTGTTTTGTTTGCGCAGCCAGTGTTACACCTTATGATTACATTTTTTTTGTTTCTCTCTTGTCGTCATCTGTGTGCTCATCTTCCTCGTTTCCTTCTTTCCCCTCTTCCATATTGTGCCGTCGCTCCGTGTCTCAGCGGAAACCACAGGGGATCTTGTTTATTTACTCTCTTCTTGGGAATCAAAGCTGTCGCAATCACACACTGCCAACTTTATGGCCCTCCCAAAACCCGCTCCTTGTTTGTGTCTTCTTTCCCCACACGCTTCCAATGGCTGCGGCCTCGTACTTCCAGCACACACAGGGGGATTCGCGTGGTGAAGGCCGATGACCGTGCGGTTCCCACCAGTCGCAGATAAAGCGAGCGCAGCGCAATGAGGAAGCTGCGTGTATGGAGCTTTGTTGAGTGGAGCTGGTGACATAGAATGAGCAGAAGTCTCTGTGGTGTTGATTTGTACTGTGGCAGGGACCCTCATGCCTAATAAGACCCCAGTCTCTGCATCGTGTCTGACACCACCCTAATACAGCATATGGAAATGAGGCGTGCATATGGCTGCAGCTAGGTGAGATCTGACCCCTGCTACATAAATCTGTGCAGCGGCAGCGCTGGCTTTGAGGGAGGGTTGTTAATCAGTCTCAGTAGATATGAGAACATTGTGACGCGAAGGTAATGCGCACAGAGGTGGTTCCTCGGTTGTATCTTTTATGCTTTTCTGGCCTGTTGTTTCCATTTGTTTTTACATTCTCATCTGAAATTCTATCATGAGGTTGTAATAATGTGAGTCTATGTGTGTGGTGGGTAGTGTGATAAAAAAGAAAGATTTTAAATTAGTTTGGATTAGTCTGAGATAGATGAATCGTGTAGTGTAATGTATTTGTGTGGATGTGTGCGTGTGTGTGTGTTTGGGTGGGTGGCGATTGGGACGCAAATGTCCCCACAAGCATAGTAAAATCTGAAATCATCTACATTGGATTGTACATGGAAAATGTTTTTTGTATCTGCTAAAGTACTAATAATAATGCATAAAAAGATTATCTGAGGGTAAGTTGTATCGGAAGGGTTGAGGAATACAAAATATCACAGTATAAAAGAAAATATGCTTGTGTAGGTTTATGAAGATCATTGTCCCTTTTGGTGCTCAGCTATCACATGTAATAGATATGTCAGAACTAAGCTGATTTATATTTGTGTGTGTGTTTGAATAATGGGAGGGGCTGTCCTGACTGTGAGCTGTGATAGCTGTATAGCAGTGACCACTGATTCATCTGATGGCATGTGCCTTCATCCTGCCTACACACGTTTTCACATAGCTGCAGGGTCACAATCCTTGAATGTCAAAGATCTTTGGCCTCTGTTCCTTCCAAAATATCATGAATAATGTCAGCCTTCACATCGGAGAATGTCCAAAAGTCTAACAACTTGTTCTGACAGCCTCAAATATATCTGACACAGGCAGCAGTGTGACCTGTTACATAAATCAGATTGCAAAAGAGCAGGGCTGGTCTCCAGCATTGATACCTTATTGTCACAATCCATCAGTGACCTCAGAATTTCTGTTCTGTCTCTCTCTCCTTGGATGTTTCATTTAGGAGGAATCTGGAGGGGTATAGTGTATAAATACATGCAATGCAATTGAATGTAATTGGGTGAACAGGATCACATATATTTTGTAGTTTTACAATTGGTGAGGCTTATGTGTCATTCACTTATTGCTTAAAGCTGAAATGTGATTTTAAAGTTAAATTAATATGTAGAGACAATCATAAGCAAACTATTAATTGGTTTATTTCCAATTTGCTGGACCATTGAGTTGTATATATAAGCATTCAGACTAGCACAACTCAGCAACACTAGGGCAACCAATGAGAAAGGTTTAAGATGCTTGTTAATTCCATTTGGTGATGCTAGTGGCACAGAATTCACATTCTTTAGCTTAAAACCAGATTGATTAAACACATATACCGTATTAAACACCAGTATAACACCCCACATGATATAACAACCCTGAACCTGATTCATTTTAACTGCAAAAATGAATTATTTTGCAAAAATGAATTATGAAGTGTTGTTCCATATAGACCATCTCAAAATTACATGCCATTTGATTGGTTGATCCTCTACCACGCGATTCTTCTCTCACTATTTCATTCTAATGTGGATTAATTTATCTGTGTACCTCTCCATATATCACTGCAAAGGCAAAATGAAGCAGATGGTCTTTGGTGTCTCTCCCTTCCCCTCTTCTGCCGTGGATGTGGGAGAAAACGGTGCCAACCCCAGTATTGATATTCACTGCCGGACGAGAAAGGCAGTCTAATTCTCCACATTGAGTAAAGGTTTAGGTGTTAGGCGTTTGTGTTTTTCCCTGATGGGTGCTTTTTGTAAGCGAGTGCCTCTCCTCATCCGTTGTGGTTAGAAGAGTTAATGGACTAAATGTGAGAGAGGCGATAGGAATTCTCCTATTTTCTGCTTCCTACTGTTTTTCCCATTGCCTGGCCCTGGCTGTTAATTTAGGAGAGAAGCAGATAAATTAGAGTCATGTGGTCATATGCGATATTTGTTTTTGCTACACAGCTGCAGGTACCCATAAAACGCTCAGAATTTATTTGATTTCAACAGAGGCCTTTCGCTCTAATTTACCAATCTCGTTGTTTCTCTTTGCACAACTAGAGCCGGCTAATTATTTTATCCCCTTAAAAAATAAACGTGTTTCTGAATCTCTTGTGTGGGTAACAGCCTTTGCAAATAGACGGGAACAGGTTTCTTGATTTTCTCTCTATTGCTGACAGTTTTCCTTCTCCTGGTTAACTCCCTGTGAAAGCAATTTGCCCCATACTCAGGAAAGGTAATGAGCAGATGGTACCATTGTAAATGATGATGCGCCCATAATAAAGAGTTGATAAACACAGAATTACAACAGGACGGTGGGCGCTGAACAGCATGGTGGTCTGTAGAGTGTCCCAGAACATTCCGTGCTGCCCCCGAGCCCCTCAGCGCCCTGTGGCAAGTCTGAAACTTTCAGTGTCTGCTATCATTTTCTCTCATCTGCTTGACGAATGGCGGCCATTTTAAAGGAGATGTGTCACGGACTTATCAATGCACTGTGCAGACACAAAACATAAAGAAGATGCTTTGCAGTTTTGTTCTTGGTGTTTTTTGGTGTATTTTGACTTGGTGTTAATGTGACGAGTATTCCAGATATATTTCTGATGGGAGAGTTTCCACTGAGGTCATGACATTTAAGTCTTAAAGGTGCAGTAGCACATCTTATTCAAGCGTCAGAGAGATGAAAATGCAAAACTAAAACATGACTGTTTTTGATGAAGTAACCTTGACAAACATTGTAAATGGACTTTGGGGAAAAGAATAAGTGCTGCAAGAGTCTAGAATATGGCCCGTTTAAATGTAGCTGGGTGACACTGAGTTGACATTCACAGGTTGGGTGGGATTAGTCGCCCTCCAATACCTGATGTTTCAGCCACATAAATTCGCAACAGCTTTTAAAATGTGGTAATGTTTCATTTTTAGTGAACAGTGCGCTATAAACTTCAATGAGACCTGAAATGGCACAATACTTGGCTGCATCAATCACAGGGATGTTTTGGAATAGTGATTCAGGCGGTGTGGGAGTTCTTATTAAGCCACTAGTTGTGTGTCACAACATATGAATTTCAGCGAGTTTGACATGGTGTTAACACCTTGGATATATTTGGAGATTTATGTAAACAGAAAAATCAAGGTATTTACAGTGAACATGGAAAGTGTGGATTAGCTCACAGCGCATACAGTGAATGAGGAGTCAACTAAGACGATTAGCAAAATAATAGTGCTGTTTTTTAGCTTACTGTGGAAGCAGGCACAAATACACACACACACGTTTACTTATCTAAATAAGGACGTTCCATAGACCACTATAGTTTTTATACATAGCTAGTTATAAACATTATAACAACACTAACCCACACTCTGACTCTAACAGAAAAATTTCAGCATTTTTACAATTTAAAAAAATTATTTATTACATTTTAATGGTGTTTTTACAAATGAGGACATCCCCAAAAGGAGGTTTTGCTCAGATTTGTCAGGTTTTGCTGGCTTTTGGGTACAAATTTAAGTAAACACACACACACAGACTTCTATGTGTGGAAGCAAACAGTTCTCTTTGAGGTGTTGTGGTACAGCAGAGGAGAGCTAGAGGCTGTAGGGCAGTTGAGTTTCTTTCATGTTCTGCTGCTTGGATCTTATGGCCTGAATCCCAGCTGAAACACTCAACATGTGTGGAGCTAAGTGCCCACTAATTTCCCTTTGGATCTCAGACCATGATGTTGAAGTGTCTGTGTCAGGGTGTGTGTGGATGTGTGCGTCCTTCTCTAAGCTCTCTCTTAGCAGGGGATCGCAGCCACAGCCAATCATTCAGTGTATGTCGCTGTGCGCTGTTTGTATATCGGCCCACGTATGCCTTCAGATACCCATGTACCATCTTCATTTATATCTGAATCTATAATTCATGTATTTACCCGTTTGTTTGCCTACAGATATGACATGCTACTTATGTTTTCTGTTTGTAGAGATATATCAGAGATGTCGACGAGAAAGATCTGAGTGGTTGCAAACAGGAGATGAAAGAGCGTGGGGAGTGATTTTTGCATGAAAGGCTTTAAGACTGACCCAGAAGGCCACAGATCAGTGCATAAAGTAATGGATGAGAAACTCACTGTCCGGTTTTCATGCATATTACAGAGGATAGAAGCAAAGCCCTGAGCGGTGTGCCGGGGAGGGCCGTGCTGCGCAGCAAGCGCGTTACTGAAGTTTGTTTTCCAAACTTCCAGTTTTGCTCCTTGATTTTGCAGCAGATGATTTTTTCCCAAGTTACAAACTCTAAGTTTTCTCGCTGTGTAGAGTGCAGAACTTTAAAAGTGATTTAAAATTTGCCAATATAAGAACTTAAAGATACACTCTGTATTTTTTGCATAATGAAAGAGTTTACCCCTTAAATAAATGAATGGTACTTTCAACAAGTTTTAAAAAGAGATGAAGAATCCAGTCTGATTGGTAGCCTAATTAAAGTGTTCACATGTTGAGATCACATGACTTTTTGCATTCACACCTGTGGGTGTCTGTACAAGCCAGAGACTATGGGACATATTGGTAAGCACCAAAAAAATTATTAAGTGCCCCGTTTACAATGTGATGAAGAGTGTAACTCATTCTCTTAAATAACAAGTGATTTCTATATAATATAATGGCATTTTTTGGCAGAAGTCTGTGCCAGAAGCTGTGGGAGATAGATCAGAGTGTTTTGGTAGCGTGTCAAGATAACACAGATGACTAAAAACAAGACCAATAGCATCCATCCCCATTGGATTTCTGAAGGTCTATTAGTGGAGCTAGCCAGCTGTCAGCCCTTGCCTCTCTTTCCCAGCACAACAAATCACTAAGCAAAGTTTAATGCAATTAAAAGTGTGCAGCGTCCAGGCCCATGATTGGGCAGGTAGTTTGTGCTGGGGAGCCAGAGTCTGGCTGCTGACAGTAATTAGCACATGCTTGTTATTAACAAGCATAGATTGGGCAGAGGCTCATATGGAATGCTGCCATGAGGGTGATGCGGACGGGTCTGGTCCTCTCTCTCTCTCTCCTCTCTCTAAGCAGTGTGACCGTTATCGAGGCAAAGCCCAGCCACCGTGCCGCCAGCCCCTCTCCCATGGCTTTCATTACAGAATTTCAAAAATCTGTGTAGATTTATGAGAATGACTTTTAAATGCAGCCAATCTTATTGAGGGCTGAGGTCCCGGTCGGCCATGGAAGGGACCCTGCTGTGAGGTTTTAATGAAAGATCATAGTGGCCCTCCAAGACTGTCAGAGAACCGCACTCCTTGAAAAGCCCAAAATAATCTGTTTTACTTTTAATGGCAGCCATTTTATATTCATTAAGATCAAAATGCTGTTTTTTTGCAGGCAAATTGCAAAGCTATTCCACTCACAGCTTGAGAAGGCAGAGGCCCCACAGCTTTTTATCTTGCTCATAAGTAAGCATGGGACTAATGTGTCTAATGTGCTTTGATGGTGCAGAGACCTTCGCAGGTGGCAGAAGGAGGTAGTCATCAAATTCACAAGTCAAATCAAAATATCCTCTCTGGCTTGCTGCTCTCTCTTTCTCTCCATCCTTTCTGTCTCATCTCTTCTTTCTACATTTCTTGGTAGGTTTTTTTTATCCTGTCCTTTCTTCTCTGTCTAATTTCTGTGTTTCTTTCTACTTCCTCTCAGGAGTTCATGCTCTGTTCTTGCAGGTGTGAGAAAATACGATGATCGACTCTGACACATTTTTATACACTCACATTAAACTGCCACCGCTGTAGCACCAAAGACCTATATTTACTCATCAGCCTTCTTGTTATGGTAACTAAAAATATTCCTTCACTGGCATCCATTAAATCCTAAATTAGCAATGACTTAAGACAATTTCCATGACAACTGGTTTCCACTAGTTTATTTAATATTATTAATATCATTTAATGGAAATGATGAATTTTTTTACACCTTAATACACTGGCTATTGTTTACACAGTCACTAAAATGATGTGGTTTGTACACTAGTCACTGACCATAATCACAAGAATGAGTCACAAGTCACTGTTTTGTTTCTGCAAGAAAATCTATTATATATTAAAAAAGTGTGTGGTGTTGTTTGTATGTTCTGTGTTTAGTCATTCCACTGTCTATCACTGTCTAAACAAACAATGTTATTGACCTAAAGGACAGTAAATATTTTAAATAAGTTCGGAAGTGTTTTCTTTAGCACCCAATAGTGCGTGTTGAATTGCACTCGCAGGAGTGTGTCTACTGTAGACTTGAGTTTCTTCCATTGGCCAGCAGAAGGCACAGTTGTAGCATTCCCAGATTTGAGAGGTGCACCCCTGCACCTTAATCCAGCCCCACCTTCTCAGCTTTTTGGGTATGGAGTCCATCCCACCAGTGTCCAGACACGCTGGCTTCAGTCCCACCTCCAATGGCCCCAATGCCTGCTGGGGAAAATCCTTGCCACCCAGCATTAAGTGGCTTGTTTGCAGGTTCTAACATTGGGTACAGGAAGCAAAACGCTTTTATGAACATGAACAAGCTACCTCCAGCTTTGCATGTCTTTGAATGTGTGTGTGTCTGGATGGGATAAGGGAATCTGATAACCTTCTTTCTTTCCTTGGGTCTTAGGGGTGAGGTGAATGTGTCTAGTCCTGCCAAGGCACTGTTTAATGGGACTCTGAAAACACTCAAAAGGCCGACACAAATGTGTGTATGGGCAGAGGGCCAGCGCCTGCTCAGACAGGGGGTGCAGTGATCTCAAATGGGGGAGGTTGTGAAGGAATGCTAAAGGAAGGACAAAAGTGTTTGAAGGAGAAAGGTAAGAAACAAGAACGAACGAAGAGAAAGAAGCAGCAAAGAAGAGAGCAAGAAAACATGTAACTAAGTAAGTCAATAGACAGACAACAGTAGTAAAGAGAAAAAATGAGATCTAAGTGAAATCAGAGAGAGAGAGATTAGAAGAGAAAGTAACAGTGGAGAGAGAGAAAGAGAGTGTGTGAGGGAGCTGTTGTCTGCTGTAATCCATGAGCAGAGTTCTTTCCCACCTGCCCAAATTTAGGTGAATAATGTAGTAATTGGAGACAGATGTAATCAGTTTGAAGTCTCTCATACTTCTGATTATAAAGTGAAATTTCATCCAACCTAATATAATGTGTGCAATCTGATAAACGGCCTTGGACATTAGTAAAATGTGCAGCATTAGTGAAGCTTTATTTAGATTTTTAAAAAATTGTGTAATACAAATGAAGGAATCTATTGCAAAAACAACAGAACAGCTGTACCATAAAGTCATAAAGCACATGCAAAACCTGAGCGTAAACCTGAGCACTATAAAGCA
>JAZGTH010000634.1:0-33226 GCA_036877525.1 Chromobotia macracanthus
CATGGGCACAGTTATGGTGTGGCCTTTGTGATATCCAGTGTTGTTTAGTGTGCTTGTTGCCCTTTGAAATTTCCTGTTGTCCTTATTCAGCAATCCTTCCCTTAAGTTTCCTATCTTAATGCGGCTCTCACTAGCACCATGTGCACCTATCCAAGTTCTTTACAATACTCAGAACATGGATATTTAATGTTGGGAAGAGCTATATATCCTCTGCCTTTCTCTCTGTTTCTCTCTCTTTCTCTCTCTGCCTTGCCTTATCTAGAGAGCTATTTCTTGCCTGGTACCCAAAGCAGGAGCAACTTCACAAGATGTGCTAAGACAGTGCAGGAAGTCGGAATAGTGTTACTGATTTGCCTGAAACAGTACACGTGGAAAGGTGAGTTGTCTGTCCACTCGCATTCTGTTTTTTTGAAGATGCTGCTTAGGTCCCCCATTTGCAGTTGCTGAGAGCAGTTGACAGCTGATCTTTCCCTCCTGGCCAGACCTCAAACCTGTGTTCAACCCCAGCCGCTCTGAAGAGCTTAAACTGGCAGGAACGTTCAGACTGGTGGGCTTTAGTGCATTTTGTTGTAATTGTGTCCCAGTTGTCTTGTCAGAAATCAATTCAGGTTGGGAGCTGGCTAGCACAGAGAGGTCAAGGATTTTTCTCTAAATATTTTATCTGTACTACACTTCTGGAGCTTTTAAAGATGTGTGCTGGCCTGTTTTCCCTCATTTCTCTGACACACAGACACTATTGGCTCAGCCTCTGTTCGCCCAGGTCAGGCCAGGTTAAAATCAATTATAATCTATTATTAAGGGTTCTGTGCATCTGGTACCTCTTTCTCTGAGGCTGGAGAGAAAGAGGAGAAGTCCAGTCCTATGAGGTCAAGTTGTATTTGTTCAACTACAAATACTGTATTTGTTTTGATATAAATAAAACTTAACTGGTTTGCTGGTCTTAACTGATCTCCCAGCCTGGTCAAGCTGGTCTAGCTTGTTGCTGATTTAGAGGATTTTGGGCATTTGCCAGATGCTCTGGCTGGGAGAGATTTGTTGTTTATTTAAATTATGTTCTAAATGGAAGTATATGCATACATTTTTATTACTGTAAATACTGTAAATAAGTGTTTTCTAATGGTTTAATGCATAGTATTAATGCTCGCTGTCCTTTGCAGCATATGTGTGGATGAAAGTACTCAGAATAGCTGAGTATATCTAAAAGTCTGTATGCTTTGTATGTAGCGTGTGGATAACTAAAAACAGTCGGATCAAACAATAGGACTCAGAGTCCCGAGGGTTAACTGTTAGCCAAACACTTTCACCAAACACAGAGACTCTTCAGAGAATAGAATTAGATGATTTACCCAAACACATGCAGTACAGCCAGAGAAAGAGAGATAGATGGATCCAATGACTGAACCTGGTTTATTTAATACACAACCATCCAGCATCCATCAGCCTTTCCTGTAGTGGAAAAACAGTTGTGTAGCCCTCTCAAACTGTCCTTGGCTCTTTAGTCTCCACTTACTCGCCTGTAATTACTCTCAATGAATAAATAACATCTACTTCATGCTAGATGTAAACTAAAACGCGGTTTTCAATCGCACACCTCTCGTGGAGGCGACTAAAGCGCTGTGCAAGTGAAATTGTGCAAGATGATTTGTTTTCATCTCCGTAAAAGTACAAATTTGATTTCCTTCAATACCAAAGCAGGCAGATTGTGCCTGATTTGTTTTTGACAACAGCTAAATGAAAGTTGCTCTCGGTGGAGCACATACAACACCGTCGGGCGAGTGCTTTGTCCACCACCGCCTTCATATACTTTACTCAAGGAGTCCAGAGGAGGTGTGGCAGGCGATCGATGGGCCGGTCTTAAGTGTGATCAGAGCGGATGGGAGATGAAGATGTTTCCCAGCTTTGGTAACGACTGCCGGCATTGGGGTCGATTCCGTTGCACCGCCAAATTGAGAGGCATTATATCTGAGGCGCATGAGGTTCCATTCCAATGAGCAATCTGGTTTATCAAAAGACCTTTATTTCAATCAATAGAGCTTTTATCAGGGGAGCCCTGCGCTGTCCTGCCACACTGTATCAGCTGTCCCACTGGGCAGACGCCATGTGCAGGGCAGGCTAACGCCCATTCAGCTGGAGTCAGTCTGGTCAGGAGTTCCTTTGACCTGGTAAAATTTATCTCCAATAAACACACATATCTCTCTCTCTTTCTCTCTGTCTCAATCATCATGTCTTTTGGCTACATAGAAACTGTTTTTAAATTAATATTCTGAAGCCATATGATTGTGTGAGGAACAGGCTAATATTTAAATCATTAATAACTCATAATCTGCATAAAGATTTTTCTGAAAAAGTCTCCATTTCACATGAGAAACAACAGCATTCTGGTTTGAAACAACACAAGAGTGAGTAAATGAAGATAGAAGTTTTCATGTTTGGGTGAACTGTTCACTGCACACATCCTCTGCGTTTTGACAGTCTGAATTCGTGGTAGCTTAAAGGAGCCCATGGCAGAGAAACAGTGTGGAGGTGTAGTAAGGTTGTCGCTAGGTTGCAGCAAGGTTGCGTTTTAATGAAATGGTGTGGCATGGCAGGCAGATCTAGAGGAGGATGGCGGCATAGGGATTCCCGTCTTAGTCCTCCAGCACAAGGAGAACAGTGAATTAATCTCCAGTCTCACCCATTCAATGAGTCCCCGGAGCTTGCTTAATTAACCTAATAAAAATACTAATAGAACCATTTCCAAAGGTAAATTTAATTTACTTGTCAGCGTTGTACATCAATAGGGATAAGGACGGGTGGGCACTTGTTTCTCTGTGAGCGTTCACGCAGGCCTCTAATAAATACCAACTCGTTTACATCCACATCTGATTACGCCCGCTGTCACTGGCCACAGTTAAATTATGATGAAAAGAGGGGCTGAGAGCCGAATTAACATGACCAAAGATTAACACAATATTTGCCTAGGCAGATGATGGGATCTCTCTCTCTCTCCACTTCTCCTCCTCTTGATGCTGTGATTGGTTAACTCAGCCGTGAGCAGTGTGAACTAATGCCATCATAAATCAGATTGCATTAAAAGAGATAGTTACCCTCCTTTACTCTAAATAGGGTTTAAACAAACGCAGTTCATATGGAACAATCATAAAAACTTACTGGCGGGAACTTTTTGTGGCGATGTACTACAGATGTACTACCAAGAGCCATTAAGCCCATCTCATTACTGCCCTCCCAATGACTGTGTAATGACCTGCAATCATTTGTAAGTGAATAACTATTAAAAGCCCTGGCAGCCGGGAGAATGCTTTTAAAGGCAAATTAAAACACAAGGGAGGTAGCCTCTTCCTGCATAATATGTGTCTATAGACACATAACAGGCTTCCAGTCCTTTCTACACCACCATGGATCTGTCATCTCCAAAGGGCTGGAGAAACAGAACAACTAGAAGAATAAATTGTTCTTGTTTTAGGCATTGTAGTGAAATATTACAATTTAAAATTTGATTGTGGCCTCCAATGACATACCTTTGCATTTTCTGTGTGTGCTGTTTGTGCATTTATGCATGTCTGAGCCCTTCAGGAGGTGTGGAGACACATCTGTGGTCCTCAGAGTGAGCAGACCCTCACTTGCACATTGTTCTGTTGCTACCATGCGTGAAGGGAACCAATCAGAAGCTTTTATTTTTCTAACTTGGTTTGTGAATGGATAATTACTTCTGCAAAACTAAGTGAAGAGACTTCTGTAGACTGTGGATGACTTTTAACTTTCTCAGCAGAGGAAGAAGGGTTCTTTGTGGGAGCCATTCAAAGTCTGTGTTGAGGAAAAAACAACTGGGTGCATATTTGTTCTGAAAGGAGCTATTGATCAATATTCCTACTGTATACAGTGCATGTTTTTTTACAAATGCTCTAATCACGGATAAAGGAGACCACCACATTTCTGCTTGACAGTAGGGGTTACCTGTAAAAGAATGACCTTATCCATGCACTTAATTGTGCTTGGTTTTAAAAATTAGGCCCTTTCAGAGAATTCTACAAGGCACTCATGTTCAATAATAGGCCCCTGAGAGGTGAAGGCCTGTTTCATATAGATTGACTCTTTCATTTTAGAGGAGAGACACCTCATCACCCTTTATTGTTAGTTTTCTTTTCTCCTAACATCAGTTTAACGAAGCAATGAATATAAATACAGTATGTGGGCTGAGTGCTGAATGTCTGAGGTCATGCAAAGCACAAGTATCGGTGTGATGTGAGCAAGAAGTTGTTTTGGTGTGTTTTCTGTCACTGAAGACTGGAGATGTTGTTACCATCAGTCACCACAAGGTGGACAACCATGTTGCATTTATTTCAGTTTGATTTATTTATTTATTTACTTATTTTTAATGCTAGATAAACTTTGCGGGATTTTTTTTGCAGAATCTGCCAAAGAGTGTTGTTTTTTTTTCGTTTTACATTTAATAATATTGCAGCATGTTTTAACACACAGCCTTGACCCATATTGCAAACTTTGACCCTTTTCAACAAATTCAAGCATTCAAAGCAGAAAGACATGAAGCCAGAAAGCTCCTCCTCAACTTTAAATTCCACCTCATTTCCCAGTCTGATCAAGATTTCTCTTTGAGGACTTGATATGCTTCTGTGTCGGATTTTGAAAGCAGGAGGAGAAAGTTCTATGTTTGGTGTCACTGGGGGGCTACGTGGCTTTTATATGTCCCAGCAGAGAAGAGAGAAGTGAATGTAAAGGAGTTGAAAAAGTGGAGAGATGGAGAGAGTTGGAGAGATTCTCAGGAGGGGATCTAAGGCTCTGTCCACCATGGCTACTTAAGCCACACGTCCTCTTGTTGGTTTTAATTCACTTCCATAGAAAATCGTACAAATTTACAACTACACAGAGATGGCTTGTAGAATCAGTTCTTCAGGGGCGTGTCTGTATTTGTGTGTATGTGCTGTGTTTGGGAATAGTGTGTGTTTGTGTTTTTGTATGTATGTTCATCTCTTTAATGTCTTGTAACTCTTATACTAGTAGCCTAACTGACTATACTCTGGAAAACCATTTTAAACCTGACCAAAACCATTACATGTAAACTTTAGATGTTAGACTTATCTGTAAGATTTTTGTCATACTTGTAGCTTGGTATCACTAGCACATGTACTAGCATGTGTATTGCTGTGTGTACTACTTTTTGGCCATACAAACTCATTCTCATTATTGATATATAGCACTGTGATTAGGTGTATACATTTAGAAAGAATTTTATTTTTAAGCTACACAATAATTTAATGCATTGAAATCATACTGTATATGACAGCTGTTTTTTACACTATGAGCACTGTCACCCTAATACAGATGATGATAATAATAATATTAGTTTATTATTAATAAGTGATTTGATATCTTATGATGTATCTTATGTATTAAAGTGTAATGATCATTTCTATTAGTTGTTATATTAGTGATAACGCTGTGCACCTTTTGGCCTCTCTCTCTTCACATCTCTCTCTGCTGTTCCCACATATACATAGCAATGACCTGCCGCTCACTATGCAGACACCATGCTGTGAATTCCATCTAACCAGGAAAACAAGAGGAAATTGTTATGCAAATGAAAATGCACTGGCTATTCTAGAAAGGCTGTAGTGTGTGTGTGTGTGTGTGTGTGTGTGTGTGTGTGTGTGTGTGTGTGTGTGTGTGTAAATTTATATATTAGAGTAATTCAGGGAGTAAAAAACATGCAGAAACAGAGAGAGAGACAATATCAACCAGGACATTTCAACATTCTCAATTAACAAGCATACAGTGTGTAAAATACATAAGCATATGCATTTTCTGGCATGTCTCTGCATATTAAGATGGTATGGAAAAAAATATTTTTCCATGTTTAAAAAAAATTATATACGTCACCTGTAGATACTTCTTATTTACATAGGAGGCTTCAGTATTTAAGTGCATCAGCCCAAGCTCTACCCCCAGTGATTCAGCGATGCAGGGTGGAGGTTTTCTCAGGTGGGTAAAGTGATTGTTTGAGTGTTTATAGGCAGGAGGATGTAGTCAGTGTTACTGCCTAATAAAAAAGCTTGCATGCTGTGTGATTAAATAACAGGGATGGCAGTAAAGAGAAAAGACATAATGATGGTTACATGCAGGTCAGTTACAATTTAATTGTCATTGCACTTCATTGCAAACGTATCAATTCGCTGCTGCTTAGCTGAGCAGAAAACAACGCTTTAGCACATAGAGGGAGTCATGCTGACTGCCTGTCAATTTACCTGCTATCATGCTCTTTTAGTTTTCTCTTTTATCCCCTCGCACAACAAGCTGCATTTTCTTCTTTACTTTGTGTAAACTGAAAACTGTAGCGCGGTCGCCCGCATGGTGATCTATAATATAACAGCAAATTTATTTAATTTCTGGTGTGAATACTTGTCCTGTTTTCAAGGGATGTAAATTGCATGATGTGACAACTAGATTGGTTCTATATTTAGGGTCTACACTGGAAGAATAACACCCATGTATTGTATAATGTAAACTTTCAGTTTATTTAATAGAAAACAAATCGTTTTTGTGTTTTGTATTTTTTTGGTGGGGCCCATTGTCATGATCTATATTTAGGCCCCACAAACCCATGGTGCTGACCCTGGTTGTCACATTGCATTTAACACACAGAAAAGAAACTCTTTGTTTGCATTATATAGATTAAATCATGTATGTTCATACTTATGGATATCAGTTATATAAATTATTTACAGTAGAAATCCGTACCTGCTATGATTGGGCCTTTGGAAAAACAGTGCCGTATTTTGGTTCGTCTGACACTTAACAGATTTTTTTTGTTGACATATTTTGTTTTTGTGGATGTAAATTGCATCAGGTTGCATCAGGGTTAGGCATACTGAAAGCCATGATGATTCCTCTTTGGGTCTGTCCAAATCCTTTTATGAGTGGGTCTCAATCCACCCCAGCTCCTCAGAAGATAATACACTGGCCGAGTGTGCACACACCAAACGCTCTCCCCACTGCGCTAGCTTTAAGTCCATAAGTCTTAGTCAAATGTCATGACATGACTGATGCATTTTTAAAGAGGGAGCAATTCAAGACAAGTATGGACCTGCTGGGCTTGTTAGGGTTCTGTGTCTGTCCGGTTCCTCAGAAGTCTGTTCAGACTGCTTCTGTTTACATATATTGGCTCTGCTTCCATGACAATCCACATATGGTCATTTATCAGAGATCTGCGCTTTACAAGAAGAAACTGTTTTTGTAAAGCTGTCAATGCAGATATGGCCAGCGATAGCTCCGTACACTTTATTGTACTAACTTGTCAAAATTCCCATCAGACTTGCAATCGCAGCCAGCCGTGTACCCTCTTCCATCTCTAGCCCTCTGATAAAGGGCTCAGATAAAAAAAAAACCAAACCATCGCAATAAAGTTTTGGCAAGGATGGGCCGCTTTAATTGGCAGGCAATTGACGCGCCAATAGACTGTCATCCTGGGGGTCAAGAGTAATTTATTGAGATGCTAACTGCCTTTTTTTGGGCTGCCATTCCATATTGAAATTCCCATCCAGACTGTATAACATGAGAAGATGATGACTTAATCCCTGTTAATTAGAATAACATTTCCAGCAGCTGAGGCTTAGCTGTTAATGCGAGGGCAGGAGAGCCCGGCTGGCTGGATCTGCGGCCCCAGAGCGGGAAGCTTGGCCTGGGCTCAGAGATCCAGGCAGTGGGGACAACTCTCCACACCTCCAGCGGATGAGTAGTGGAAAGCTGTTAAATCCACCGCTGATGATTCTCTCGTCGGCTAATAAGCTCATGTTTATTGGCAGGCTCTGTCCATCAGTGGGCTATTTTCAGCAGCACATGGAAATATGTACACAGAATACTCATATGGTAGTGCAATATTTTTAACAAGCTCATTTTGCATCTCCACAGAAATTGATTACAGCCATTTTTTCAGAGGGATGGAGAGGTAACAAAAGATGATTCTGCTGCTCAAAACACTGTGAAATGTGCAGTAAGACCTACAAGATCCATGATGTAACTTTCTGTGGTTAACTAAGGTACAGTTGTATATTCTGCTGAACAATAAGCAAAGTCTAACAAAGATTAAGCTGAGATACATTATTTTTAATTAAAGGAAATGTTAAACAAAAATCTCTCTATATATATCAGCAGCTACTTGTGAATCTATTTCTTTTTTTTTTAATTGAATGCAGTTTGTTCATTACAAAACAGCATTTTAGATTAAAAGTTGAACTGAAAAACAAAATGTACATTCATTGTCATATTATTTATTGTCCATCTTTACCTGTGTTAACAGCTTCAGCTGAGCTGATATAAACTTCACAGGTTTGTGCAAGATCAGATGATCCATTTTATGTTATCTGACAGTGTTCCAAAAAAGAAAGGAGATCTAACGTGCTATGTACAAAGGAGGTAATATTGTCAATGTCACAGACTTGATTATATTTGATTGGTGACCCAGGAATAGCCCAGAATCTTTTCTCTTTATTAAACAACAAAAAAATCCTTCAAAAATAAGCAAAATCTGAATCGGATTTTAAATTTCCTGTAAACACCCACAATGACGTTCAGGTTAAATAAGAGATTAAAACAAACTGCTTTATCAGGTTTTTCAGTGTAAGAGAAAGTGATGTATTGACTGTCACCTTATGCCAGCTCCACCTTAGCCAGAGGACGGCAGTGAAACAGGAAGTGCCAGTGTCAGGTTTGCCCTCCTGTACTTCTGTCTCAGTACTAATCCAGAAGTCTCACCACTCTTTAAGAAAGACCTCATTACCAGCCTCATTGAGTGTGCTTCCTGCATCAACGACCGCAGCTTCTTCTACCACACCAGCTGAGAGAAAGAGAGAGAGAGCGAAAGAGAGAAAGAGAGTCTCAGCCCAGTGCATCTGTGTGTCCTGCATTATGGGAAGGGAGGTAAGCAGTAGGCAGGAGGTTTATGGTGCTGTAATTGGTAGTTAGTGTGATATTTGTAAGACAAATAGAGCTATATGTGTGCATCCTTCTCTCTCTCTCTTCTCTCTAGTCTTTACAGCCACCAAAGGGCCTCATTATAGCTCACCGCAGTCCAGGCCTCACTACACACACGCATACAGAGGGCAGGAAGTTTTGTGTGACAGTTTGGCTGCCAGGACTGATAGATGATACAGTAAGTGTGGTATTCAATGAGAAAGGGCCCTGACGGTCTGGGAATGAAACAGCTCTTCATTACAGCACACCCAGTGGACGCTTTACACTCACACTGTGCACTGCAGGACTTCAGCATGGTCACTCATATGCATATGCAGGGTCCAAGATGAACTGCTTGCCAGTTGTGAGGATACTGAGTACCATGAACATTATGAAGCTGTATTTTGTATCTTTTACAGTATTTTGCTGTACATTTTAATTTTTGTACTTTAAGATGAGATTTAGTTTTTATACATATTGTGCAAATTTTGCACCTGTCAACAAAAATGTGATTTTTTGTTGACAAAAAATCACATTGTGATTTTGCTGCTAGTATATTTTTTGGTTGTTTATGGAAGGAATATTCCACTTATGTGTCCCCATATTAAATTTCTAGATAACCTTCTGATGGTTCCTTAGGTGAATTTCTACTTCAAAACTTTAGTTAAAAGTCATTAGAAGACATTCAAAGTGAGACACATGGTTTTTAAATAGAACGTTTAAATATCTTTGATTTGAATTATTGATGACACATGTATCATTGCTATAATTTGACTAAAAGCATGTTAAGTTCCTAAAGTCACTGCTGAGAAACTGTTTTATTTACTTTATTTACTACAAGTTTTTACTGATATTTGGAAAATTTTAATTTTACACTTTGCACACTTCACAACTGTACTGGTCTTCACTCTATGAAACTATATACCTTGTGTTTGTCTGTGTACATGTCCATTCTTGCCATATGAATGCCAAAGAAAACTGTGCGTCTGAAACTTGACAAATATTCAGTATTGTTTCCATGAACTGAACTGCCACAGATGTAGTGGTACAGCAGTGAGAACTCACTCACTTTAGCTGCTGTTTGTTCACGTTTTTGTGCTTGTGTGTGTGCATATGTATGTGCATGTCTCCCTTTAAAGGAAGTGGAGTGGGTTGCAGTGTATATTACAACTAAAAATCACGGATTGTTCTCTCTCTGTCAGCTACCAGGTGTGAACACACTTCAGTGAGATAGGAAGAGAGAGAAAGGAATAAGGTGAAACGACATCAGGAATCTGAAACGTCATGTAGTTTTTTTATATATGCGTTGTGTTCACATGTCATATGCCTTTATTTTGTAGTTCAGTTAATTGCAACCTAAACCCCACAAACAGAGAATAGAGGGACAATGCTTCCTTTAAAAAATAAACAGTAAAACAGTAAATAGTCTGAGAGAGGAGTAAATAAGGTGTTGTCTTTTTTCCATTAAAAACAGCATCAGCGTTCAGTCACAGCAGCTCTTCAGCTCTCGGTTTCACTTTTCCCGGATGCACAAACAGTGTGTAATTATCCCAGCCTCCCTGCTGTTCCCTCTCTCTCTCTCATTCTGTCTCTGCATATCCCACACTGGAGAGACTGAGACCCAAGATGATTCTCTCTCTCTCCCTGCCACACAAGAGGAACAGAACTCCTCTCTTCATTACTGAAGGACCTGATCCAACTTGAAAGATGCAGCCATTATTCTTGACTGTCTGGACTCCCCCCCTCTTTTGCCTGTCACTGGCTTATTGTTTGGCCTCCTGGGGTTGCATTTTAAACCTGCACTGTCGTTCTAGCCCACGGAATGAGGGCTTCATCGACTGCTCATAATGTCTGCATGCTGTTAGAGGAAATTCTGAAAAAAATGTAAATTGTTTTATGCAAAAATAATGAAATTCGCTACAGAACACTAAGGAGAGAATGACACAATGCACGTGTTTATAGTCCAGAGGAGTCATGCATTTTCATAGTGAACTTTGTTCTAAATGCACTTCTAAATAATCACAAAACAAAACTTAATTACGTTTACACCATATTGCTGTTCTATCTACAGCTAGTTTATGAAAGTCAAAAGCTGGAGGCTGTTTGATGTTTTATGAAACTGTAATATTAGTCGATAGGATTGGATTGGTAACAGCTCCCTGGTTACCACATAATAAAGGCAAAAACTAAAGTTTGAAATTCAACTTTGTTTCCCACATTTTACAATGTTGCCAGCCTTTTTTACCATCAAAGACAGCCATCAAATGACTGGAGCTATTAAAGGGTGTTTCATTCCATGTACCCTTTAATGGTCAATTTCATAAACCTTTCTATTGTTAGCACAGTTTCAGCCAAACGTCCTAATGGTGTATGATGTTGTGCATGCCAGACAAGTGTAAATCTTTCAATGATGTGCGCTTACTGGAACAGTAGCACATTTTACTTGGTAGAAGTGACTAGAAATTTTGGGTTTAGGAAAGAATTTGGTAGGTGCAATGCTTTATAATTTCCATTTTAGGATAGGGACTGGCGGTAAAGATTACAAAATATACTTTTTAAGAACATACTATTTTTATTGTTAATAATAATAATTTGTATGGCAATGGTAATGATAAAACATATTGTAAAAAGAAAAATATTTCCTCATTCTTTTATTGTGTCTAAAATATATTTTTGAATTTTCAATAACATCACCCAGGCTGCAGTTCGGCCCACATTATTCTCCATTTCATTTTTTCCCTCCAGGACAGCAAGTGAGTGTTGCAGTTCATTTGAAACCATTGTCAGTGGAATTGGTTTTGCCGGGCAGTGTGAGAGTGATGGGCCAGTCATTATGTCTCTGCTCGCTTAGCATGCTGGTAATTAGGGACAGAGAGAGAGAGTGAGGAGAGGCTGACACTGTGGTTCACAAGGGTGAAAGAGTCTTTATTAAGAGTCAGAGACAGATCACAACTGCTAAGTGACCCACCAAGGTCAGGATCATGAGCAGGCTTTGTAATTAGTATGCTTTTCGAAGGAAGGAGGCTACATCACCATTGTTCTGCCACAATCAAATTAGCCTCTCCACTGTGGACCCTGTATCATGACCTCAGGGCCTGCACACCTTTCTTCTGACAGAATAGTAATGATACAAGAGAATTTGTCTGCCTAATGGGACTTATGTCCAGATTTTTAATTTACACTTTATTTTATTTATTTGTGGCAAGGCTGTTAGACTAGAGTATTATTATTCTTTCTGCTATTTCAGAGTTGTTGGATTGGATTTTTGGTTGCTTCACCTTGTTGTTCTTATCTCTCTGGTTGATGATATGTCCTGTGAAGAGCAGTGAGCTTGTATCTAAGGTCACAACCTCTTTATCAAAGTGAGAGCACTGACAGTGGTTTGCACAGAGACAGTGAGACTGGACTTATGTAGGTAGCGAAATAAAGTTCATGTCACAGATAAGCAGTAGTGGTTAGTAGTGGTTAACCAGGAACATATACCAGGAACTCCTCAGTTACTCCTTACCTCTTTCTCTCTCTCTCTCTCTCTCTCTCTCTCTCTCTCTCCCGCTCTTTCTCTATGTCTCTCAACCACAATATGATGATTGGAAGTGCGCATCTCTGCACACTATCCACCTCCTCTGTGTCATAAACTATCACACTTCCAGATGAATTAGATACATCAGCTATGGCCCAATCAACTCAGCGAATGGCAGGGAGTTGATCCCGAGGCACCAGCGGCAACTACAACCCTGATGGCAGCTACCCATCTTCACACAGCTACGTCTTCTCCTCACACACACACACAACCTTCATTCTTTACATTAAAACGCTCTGTTCTCTCCCTCCAGCGTCCTCCCCATTAATTCTCTCTCTTTCAGCCACTTGCATTTGTCTGATTTAACAAGATAAGATTTGAGAGCTGATGTTGCCTGTTCTTAATGTACCATAGGGTCCACAATGGGATCTGCACCTCGTCTTCTGAGGGAGGCATAAATCGGCTGTTCAGGGAGGAACGGGGGAAAGTGAATTAGATATGCAGCATAACAATTTTACAGCCCCAGCCTCAGAAATTGAAAGAGTGGAGATTAATGTATCATACATTATACACTGTCCATCGAAATCAGCGCTAATATACTGTGCAGGCTTGTGTAATGAGAAAAAGACTTTTAAAGAAGTGCTCCTAGGGCCAGTCTGACCTCAGTAATTGATTCAAATCTCTACGCTTCTGTCGAGCAGTCTTACCAGAAATCTCCCGAGGAAAAATAATCTCCTATTGTACGATTGTGATTTAGATCATTGCTGATACAGCGCCAGTGACCATGAATACAAGAGAAATGTGCTATGAGTGAACTACAAAGAAAAAGCATATCGAAAAATATATAGAGAGAATATTGGAGAGAAAGTGCACACGCAGCATGCACACTAGCACATACAATGTGTTTCTAATGTTTAAAACCACCAGTGAAATGCTTCTGTTGTCTTGTATTTTAATTTAATACATTATTTTTTGTTTTTTTTTACCAATTGTATTAATAGCATAGCAATTTGAATCAAACTTTAATTGAAAAATTAACATTTGTTTTGCTCTTCTTTCAAAGTCTTTTGAGCAAAACTTGATCCACATTATCCCAGCATGATTCAGTAATGTTCCTGAGAGCTATTTGTGTGTGACAGCATTTGTTTTGCTGATTTGATTAGTCCCCCCAAAATTAGAGTTGAACCTTAAATATTTACATGCTTGGCATTTTTTTGCATTTTTTTAATTCTAAAACTTTAAATTAGATTTTAAATCACAGATAATAATATGGTCTTAGCCCTCACTGTAAAAACTACTGGGGTTGTTTTGTATCACAGATATCCTGTTAAAAGTCTATTAAAATCCATTAGAAGAGATACAGAACACAACGAAAGTTCATGTGTACTTTATTTTTTCTTCAACAGGTTCAATGCACAGTCCTGCATGAAAACTTACTTTACACATGAAAAAATATGTGGCTGAGAATTTGGATGAAGGCTAAGGATGCAGTGGCTTATCAGGTCAGAGGTGACATCACAACACAAAATAGGACAATTTCAAATAAATTTAGATATGCGCATGAATCCTTTGTTTGTATGTGTTCCAGTTTCTCATGAATGTTTATTGATCATACTTACCATATCATACCTCCACTGACTAGCTCCCTGGGGTGCTGCTTTTGGTCTCTGTCTTTCATTCTGTCTCTCTTATTTCTGTTTTTCTCTCTTTATCCTGCATGTCTGAGTTTTTGTGAGCACTGATTGGCAAGCCCCTGGTTTTGATTAACTCGGGTCTCTTTGAAATCAGACAGCGGGCACATATCTGGGGGCATCACGCAGAATGCATAGGTTAAAAAGCTTACTGAAAGGATCAAGTTTCTTGCTTAATAAAAATTAATTCAATGAGACTGGTTAGAAAATGAGTCATCATGTCAGCTTTAGAGCGATTTGCCATTATGCCATTATGGCTAATTTCATTCTTTATTCTTTGGTTTCCATTGTTGGTCTTTGATAACAAGAGATGGACATTTAAATGATTCATAACTCTGCTGTCATTATTTCAATATGATAGAATCACATAAAGGAAAAATTAAATTTTTTTTTAAGAATTAGTAGCTGTTGTTTAGCACATCCTGACTGCAGCACATTTATCATCTTCTCTTTAGCAAAATAACTACCACTGTTACCATAACACTGTATCTGATATAATCATTCAATATGATCACTTTGTAACTCGTGTAACAATTTAAAATGTTTATACTACCATAGCCACGATTAAATAGTACTTGCACTGCTTTGGTCATTATTATTACATCAAGCAGCACTGTTACATTATGACAATCACTTTTACAAGCGTTTATTATTTATTGCCACATGGGTTTATAGTAATTGTATTTAATACAGCACAAGGAAATAAAACTAATACAGCGATCCTCAGAGCAATCACAGTACAATGTCCAGTATTTAATACCAGCGGTAAAAGAACAATAATTACATTAGATCAAGTATAACATGGGACTTTGTAGTGCTATAATAGTCTATGAGAGCACATTGAAAAGTGCAGTCATGCATTAATACTATGGCTCAATTTGCTCTGCTGATTCAGAGTAGTGTAAAACAACATGGTCATTATTACATTAATTTTGCCATTGTCATCCTGGCTTTTATTGCATCATCGCTACCATTGTTGCATTATTAATACTACATCACTGCTAGCACTCTTAAACCCATTATGATTATGTCGGTACTGCCTCTGCCACATTATTATTATGTCTTACCTACTGTTACATTATTAGTACATCATTGAAAGTGTTCTTAGGTCCATTATTACATCAGTACCATCACTGTTACATCAATTACCGTCACATCATTGCTGTTCTCATCATTACTACAGCATTAATACAGTGTTACAAGGTTATTATATGTTACATCATGTTCTTAACAAAATGTCCGTATTTGTAAAATTTGTCAGGTTAGTAAGCATAACTATTGTTACCCTGAATAAGGAGGAAATGAGACTTTATATAATGTAACAATAGCACAGGTAATCTGCTCCATAATTTCCCCTGCTGTTGGTCATATCTTGCACATGGTGCCTTAGAGATGAGGAGATAAAACTGCTTCATTTCTCTAGGTAAATGGAGGAGGGGTCTGCTTCATCTTTATCTACCAAAGGATGGGGGGACAGTAGTCCCAATGACTTTGCCCCTCCTCTGATGCTGACAGTTTCCACACACACGCCTTTCCTTCACCTCCCCCGGAGCTTCCTTCTGTATCACACAAACAGTTGGAAACAGTTGATTTTCATTTTCCGTTGCTGGGCAATACGCTGTGATGTCTTAACACTTGTAAATGAGCACTCTTATCTGTCATTTTAATGTGCCATAGATTTTATTTCTGACGTTGCAATATCACATTCTTAATAACAATAATCAACTGCCTCTGTTGTTTTTTCCAGCAGAAATTAAATCTTGACACAGCGAGCCGGACTAATAAAAGATGTAGCTGGAGGAAATAAGAATAAATAAATATGACGAATCACAAGGGCTGGAAATTTATATTCAGATGCGAGAGACAATTACACAAAGAGTCAGACTGTATCAGGCTCTCTGCAGCTCTGTAATAGCTATGCTGCAGGCCTACATGTTTACTCACTTAAACAGACTATGTGGGTTACTTTGTGGTGCCACTTACATTGTCCAAATACATTCAGAGCTGATCACACACACACACGTGTGTGTGTGGCAGTTAAATGTTCCTGCACATTTCTGCTATTTTATTAACAGGTTTAAAAATATGATAAATTTGTCATGTGCTGCATGAAACAAACACTGAATGTAATAGACATATACAGTACATGTGAATATATTTTTAGCTATTATTCTGATTTCGATATACCGGATACTAAGAATTTTAAAAGCATGAACATTTTCCATATAAAACCTCCAAACTGATCTGAACATAATATAATTGTTAATTTAAAAATGTAATGCAATTTAAAAGCCGTTGTCCCAGTGGTATTACACTTCTGAACCACACTGTATTTGTCAAAGTGGGTGTATTTTTTGTATTTTTTCTTTAGTTCCTGCACCACTAGTGGCTTCAAATGGAATTGCAATCTTTTTAATCAAGTGACCTGACTGGACTGCACTAACTGGATCAACCAACAGTGTAAGTTTAAGATGGATGCTATCTGTTTGTCTGACCAATGGCAGACGGAAGGAGTTTTTGAAAGTTTATAAAGTTTCTGTGTGGTGTCACTAGTAGCACTTCAATAAGACATCAATAAGTTCTTTTTTCCACTTTTTCTCACTTTCCCTTCTGAAGAACAAATGGGTCCCAGTGGTTCTCACATGAGACCAGAAGCTCAGTCATGTCAGCTGCCTCTGCTCTCCTCTCAGGATGACAGATACATCAGGTTTGGGTTCAGCTTCAGGGTCTCAGGAGAGTGAGGGAGCTGCTCTCTGCCTAGTCCAGTGTTGAGAGTCTAATGTTCCACTGGGAGCGCAGGCTGGTGGCTCTGCCCTGCGCTCCGGCCATGCGAGAAGAGTCTACACAGACCTCTTTGAACCTCTCAAACTGAAGCCCAGAGCATCACCTAAATGTTTTCATCAGGCCTGTGTATTCTGTCCAGTTACATTGCTTTGTTTTTCCTTTTTGTTTCTTGTGTAGTCAGTGGCCCATGGTGGAAGAAGCTCCCTAGAACCAAAAGTCCGAACATGGGGATACTGTTCAGACTGGTGAGACTTGCATGTGAGTCTTTGTTTTAGAGTTTGTTATAAGTGCAGATGAAACCCATACACGCTCAAGCTTGCACGCCCACACACACTCATTAATAGAAGTACTGTATTTTTCATTATCAGACTCTGTACCCTGCTGTGCCTTGTTCTGGTCTCAGTATGTGTAGATCAGGCCTGCATTATCTTGAGAGTAGATTTGCTCGTATTTGCTGATGGCTTCTTTTTTAACAATGGTCCATCAGGCTGCTATCATCAAAGGTCCTGGTTTTAGGTTGAATGGCTGCATCTTGGGAGCACATTAGCTTGTGTGTGGATGACCTGGTTGTGTGGCTTTGATGTGCCTTTGTTCTCTGACCCATTTGAGTCTTGGCTGGGCATGTGGTGTGCCGGTAAAATGAGGGTGGCTAAAAATCCACAGATCTGGGTATCTTCATAGACTCTGAGCTGAAAGCAGGGTTCCAGCAAAAGGACCGTTTACGGCAACATGCGGCATGTTGAGGAAATCACATGCATGGAGATGGATCATACATCTGAATATGCTGAGCAAAAAAATCTGTATTTTTTTGGTTATAGGTTATATATGTATTCACAATCCTTTATAGGAATGAACCACCCTGTCATAACATTCACTCTGTCTTGACATAAATAAGAGTTTTTATTTAAAGCTCACTCTATATAGCACAAAGTTTCATATTATTTCATTTACATCAACTGTCTGTAATTAACTGTGAAAGTCTTGGAAAGCTCCACGCTCGACATCAAATCTCCTCTCACTGTTGTGACAAACACTCGTGGCTTTATTAACCTTGAGTTAGGTCGATTTTTATCCTATTAAAAGTGTAAAAAGTTACAAAGTCAGACTTTTTTCTTTTCTGTAGACAAGCAGCGTTCAAAAAGACATTTTAAAAAAATGAGGACAATTATGCATCTGCTCCTTTGACACAGAGCTAGATTTCAGTGCACACTACGCAGGGTAAATTGGCCTATTTCAAGTGCGGATCTGACATGTTTGGAGTCAGATAATGTGCGTCAAGGAGTGAAGGCCCAAAGTGATTAAAGCTAGCCAAGACATAATTATGTCAAACTCTGCAGTTGTCCTAAGCCCTCTCTAGTTGAAAGAGATTCCTCTAAAATAACACCAGAGATGAAAAGCGGAAAAAGAAGGTGAGAGAATGCAAGCAAAAGTGATTGAAAGCGTTTTGAAGTGGTTTGCCACATTTCTTAAGTACCTCTGCTGACCCGCCCAATCTAGGCAAACAAGACACCTGCACTGAAAAATATTGTTATTTTTTATAGTGCAACACAATGCAGAGCAAAAGGCCAAATGAGAGTAATGTTTGGCACTTTTTTTCAAATAAACTTTTGTTCGGGACTATTTTTAGTCCACAATTGGTACTGGAACAAAGATAGATAGATAGATAGATAGATAGATAGATAGATAGATAGATAGATAGATAGATAGATAGATAGATAGATAGATAGATAGATAGATAGATAGATAGATAGATAGATAGATAGATAGATAGATTTGATTAAACATGAAATTTCATTAAAATCTTTTAATATACCATATCTAACAATTACGAAGTAAATGTCTGGAACCAGACAGATAATAATAAAAAATAATAATTTGCCATAGTTAAGTAGAGTTAATTCCTAAAATTAATTCATTAGTTGTGCACTGAGTAAATATATAAGGCAGTAATAATAGATGCTTATAATGCTGGTTGTATTGTTTTTCTCAGGTCTGTTTCTCACAATCTGATTTCCATTTAAAAAAGGATGATGAGGCCTAAGGGTCAGTCTCATTTGAGCCTGAGATGCATTTAATCACACACCCATGTGTCCAGCCACAGGTTTATTACAGCACACGCAAACAAATTAACAAGTCTGCTGTATCACAAGCTATTTTAAAGCTAGCATTTTATTACCTCATTTGGCGTGTCAAGATCTGTGAGAACAGAGAATATAATCAAGCATTACCTGTATTTATGTCACTGTGATATGAGGGTGAATAAGCCATCAATCAATATGCAAAAGAGGCTGTGATTTTCAATTAGCAGGAATCAGATTTGAATGCACAGCTATATTCCCTGCCAATGTGGAGATCACAGAGGAAAAAAAGGATGTTGTGTTGGTCTTTTCCTGAGCAAATGAATAGAGAGCTCTTATCACTTGCAAGACTCTATAAAGCAGCTAAATGAATAATCATTTATGAGTTAGAGAGAGGGTCCCATTTAACAAGCTCAATTTGAACCCTGGAACTCGGGCAGCCTGCAGGAAATGGAGGAACGGTGGAGGTAAAGAAAATAGTGAGATGTGCTCTTATATGAAATGTGCAGAATTATAGAATGATAGGAAGATACAGTAAATGTAGTTTCTGGAGTCGTATTCTTAGTAATTTAGAAAAACAATGAATTAACACAAATAATAATAATATATTAATAATAAAAATACTGTGTTCATTTTTAGTAGTTTAAGTAGTTGCTGGCCAGAAATGGTTGTATTACGTTGTGCTGTTAACAGAATACCATTTTAATAATACATTTGGCCAGCAATACATGGGTCCTCTTTTTGTAAAGGACAAGTGTAAAGGCTTAGAGTACTGCTTTATTTTATTTTAATACTTTTGTGCTTGATTACCATGTTCATATGCCATGGTATTTTTATGACTGCAAAATATGCTTAAGAGAATACACTGTGGAGTAATTGTCAAGCCATTGATGGACTTCATGGATGTGTTTGTGCTGGAATAAAACTACAGTTTGGACTCTGTTTACAGGGCCCTGCAAAGAAAGAGAGACATCCACACACTCATAAAAGCAGCTGTTTTTGTGTGGCAGTCGCCTGGCAGGCGACTGAGAGCTGGGGAGGTTCTCATTGCACCGCTCACAGGCCGTGCTGGTCATGTTGCAGGAGACATGGGCAGACCAGCTCTGATATCTGTTTGTGTTTGGGGAGACTCTAAACCTTCAGTCTGTACTGATGAGCCATCTGGAACCATTTTAGTGCCATCTTGTATAAAAATCATGCCCCTTTATAAGCATGACCTCAGGCTGATCATCACTCATGTATTGTACAGCCATATTAAGAATATGATATGGAGAGCTCATGCCATACTGCATAACTTTCTTACAACATTTCCCTCATGGCTTCATGTAGTTAGCGCCAGGGCTTTTCTAAGTTAAGTGTTTACAGAAACAGTCATCTTATACCATGGTCTAACATGATTTTTTTGTTGTAATTGCATTTATGTCACTCACTAGATCATTGTATAAACTCTTCTGTACTGTAAAAGTTTATCCAGTAATTCTTTGAGATATTGAAATGTTTCTTCTCCCTTGATGCGGAGCACATTAGGAGGAAGTTAAAAGAAGTCCCTTGCTTAGTGTACACTTTGAGAAGAGGTTTATTAAAACAACATATATTTCATCGGATTCACTCACTTGCTCGGGATAGGCTGGCATACATATTTACCTTTGTGGAGATTAGGAGAAAACATCAATGCTTGTGCTCTTCTTGGAGTTTGTTTGTTTGCCATATTGCCGAGAAGCACTTTGAAGAAATGAGGTTGGCAGTGTGTATCTGTCATTAGTTGTGTTTCATATTCCCGTTTGTAACTCTTTTGTTGGGATAATAATATTATATGCTTTTTCCCAGTTTTTATTCCCTTTCTTTTCTTTGACAGTCTGATTTTCATCCTGCCTCTGTTCGTCTGAGTAATTCTGTCTTTTTTGAAAAATACACGAGAAAAACTGTCCATCAAAGCTTTATGTGTGCAATAAAACCCAGGTCTGCTAACGGCTGTAATAATATAATGTTCTTTGTTCTAGTATCATTCTTCATTGCACAGAATTATGCAGGTGAAATA
Organism: Chromobotia macracanthus; assembly: GCA_036877525.1. NCBI lineage: Eukaryota > Metazoa > Chordata > Actinopteri > Cypriniformes > Botiidae > Chromobotia > Chromobotia macracanthus. The sequence continues at coordinate 21,076 of JAZGTH010000634.1, forward strand.
TTAGCCAATGATTCAGTCACATTATGGCAAAATCAACTTAAGCCCCTTTAAAGATTTTATAAAATTTTAATAAGCAGGTGTCATGTTTAAACTAATCATACATAGAAAGGTTGCCTGCAAAGACTCCCATTTTTCGTTTTAAATCCACATATTAATTCTACATCGAATGCCACTCAGAAACAGTGTGTCTTCCCACAGGATGTTTCTGTTGTTGTTTGTCTTCTGCTTTATGTAAAATAAGCAATACACCAACAATTGCCCGCATAGCATGACAATATTGAAACAATTGTACCTTAATTCCCCAACTAATAAAAAACAGATTACAATGTGCAGGCACATGGAGATCAGTGTTAAATCTTTATGGTCTCAAACGCTGGGCTGTGCTGATTTCCATAATGCATAATCTCTCTGCATGTCGGCCTGTGGCTTCTGTCAAGGGAGGACACTGGCTCATGCATGTCCTTCCCCACCCCCTAATGAAGCTGCAGCGCTCTGTCTGGGCCTCTTATGAGAAACAGCAGCTCTGGCCACCCTGTTTTCCCTCTTCTGTCTAGATTACCAAGATCACAATCTCTACATGCAGCCAATTACATACATGGAAATTGAATAGATGAAGAATTGAGCAAAGCAGGAATTGGCTTCCTGGAGAAAAAAGGCAGGCAAAAGATGAGGGCCTGTTCTTGCTTTGCTCTCTTTTCTTGCTTCTGTCACCTCCCATTTGTCTTCTATTGGTGATACTGTGGGCGAATTCTGTTGGAAAGTGAGCATGTGCCCTATACACTCTGAGGGGCATTTGGGTGCTCTGAAAGGTGCATATCATTTCTTTATGTGGCCATTTGGAACACGCTAGGTGTACACCCTACATGTCATTACCATTTGATTTTTGATTTTAAAAAGTTACATCAATAACAGCAAATTCATGTTTATTTAGCGGTTATTAAAATTGTTTTGATAAATGCAACCTCAAATAGCATATTTGTGTTTTTTTTTTTCTTTCGTGTACTGTTCACTGTGAGTTTTGGTAAAAACAAACAAACATGAAAATATCAAAGTATATAAGAAATGTTTCCTGTTAAAATAGTCTTTGGTTATACAAGAGCAGCTGAGGGTTTTAAAATCACAGATAAGATAAATCAATTACCTCAGGTTTCAGATTGACTTTAAATAAAGTTCCTCTGTTTGAAGTGAACATTTTCTGTACACTTCACTAACAGTCTTATGAAGAGGCCCTGCTTTAACCAGTTCAGCTGCTTGCTTTTGTTTGGAATGACCCTTAAAATAGTGCCACCTTGCTGCAGTACCCTTTAAGGTCACAAAAGTGGAATTTGCCCCAAGTATGTCTCTTTCTCTACATCTCCTGGTGTCTTGCAGTTATTGTTGCACATTGTGTGCTTTATTCTCGTTCTTCATTCTTTTCCTCTCACTGATGGAAAAATTAGACAGTTTCATGATAGCTATGTTGAAGACCTGAGCTTATTCTCTCTCTCTCTCTTACCCACACACTCACTTTTATTCTCTCTTTCTGTGGTCTTGTTCAGGCTGCTCATTTATTTACATTAGCCTGGCCGAAAGGCATTGTAGGAAGTTTCAAAACCAGGAGCACCACAATGGCTCCTTTAAGCTGCCACCCGAAAGCCGCTTGCAGTCGCGGCTAAGAGGATTTGTGACGCGTCTGTGTATCAACCTCTTCAGAAATAACAGAGCCACTTTCCTCAAGCTTTGGACAAAAGTCAAGAACAGCTAAGCAGAGAAAGAGAGACCATTTAAAATATAAATAATAGTACTGTTAACATTTTTGATATTGAACCTAAAGTCCACTCAGCGGTTTAATGAAGTAGTTGTCATTCAAACAAGAGTGTTGTTATACTGAATATGAACATGTTGGGAACATCGTGTTGGCAATCACGGTCGTGCTAATAATACTTAAAAAAACAATGCTTTTAACATCAATTAATTTTGAGTAACATACATTTTAGGTATTTCAGCTTTTACTTGTACTAATATTTCCAAACAAAGATGACTCATCTGATGGTCACAAGGTCTGATGGTATCTGTATGAGGGTGACTCCATGAGGAATGTCAGGAAGTTCTGAACTCAGGCTCTGAACTCTTATTTCTTCAGTTCTTCCATTCTAAATATTCCAGCCGATCACCCAGGGTTTATTCTCTGTTGTCCAGCCAGCTCAGTTTCCGTCTAACGCCAGCGATTTCCCCCTCTTCAAATTCCACAATGGCTCCTTTATGATGCAAATGCTAAGATTGATATCCTATTTTAGTTGCATCTGAGAGCGCCAAATTTCTGATTGGCTGCAGAGTTTAAATTTGCTTTAATCTGGGTCAATTTGCAGAACAGTTCCAAGCTCATGCTTGTAAATGTGCAGCTTTTTAGCAATCCAGAAAAAAACAATACAAGCACTTCCCTTTTGCATCATTAGTTTCATCTCTGGAATGAGTTCTGAGAAAATATCTGAAAGAACAAAAATAAGGCTAAACAAATATTACAAACATGAGATCAAATATTGTGCAATTGGCCTCTGTTAGTAGTATAATACCCACCCATCATGTTTACAGCTGGTCCACAAATTGGCCTGAATAGGTCAAACTAGTGGAAATGGATGAACCAATTACAGGCAGTTCACCCACTCAAGCATCATCACGTTTAGTGTTGTCCACATTAAAATGTGCTAACTTGAAATAACTAAAACACAAAATTATCTCTCAGCCAGCACTCAGCATAGTTAAATTAATGGTGCACCTGTGATGATTTATTGATTAATGGTCTGAAAAGAAGTGAATATTAATAATATTAACTGAACAACAGCTAGAGTAACAAATAAAATATACATGAATATACTTGCTTGTTACTGTATTACATTATGTTGTAGTTATTTGTAAGCAATGAAAAAGTGTATAAAAACCTAATGAGATTTTAAAGTCATTTGCCTGTTTATAATCTCAACCAGTTGTGAGGTAAATAACACCTTCAAATGTGCAGAAATCGTATAGGAACAGAACATGAATTTATAATAGACTAAAAACTAACTCTGTGGACTTCCATCTATATTTTCTGATTTCACCTCACCCCAGTCTTTCTGTGTGTTTAGTTCCCCCCTGTACTTGATGTCTTATTCCTTTAGTTCCAGCTGAGAGTGGCTGTCCTGGGCATTGCTCTTATCAGGAATATGAGTTTGTGTATATGCCAGTATCTCAGTAAAACTCTGACTCTGACTGCCCACTGCTCTCCATCTTTTCATTTACTTGTGATTTCTCTTTCTCTCTCTGTTGCCGTCCCTCACTTCTTTCTCTGTTGCCCTCGATCTCCTCAGCAGGTTTCACAAAGCAGATGTCTTCAGTGGCCTGACTCATACCGTCATTGACGTATGGGCAGTCTTATCAAATTATTACAGCTTCTAGCTGAACTTAGTGTCTGAAGGCAACTATACATATTGCATGAATGCTAATATTGGCCTTGGTGCATTAGGTATTTATTTGTCACTGTCTGTTGGTTGGTTTGTTTGTTGTTGTATATGCTGTCATGATGACTCAGGTTTTTCAGTGTGTTTGTTGCATTTTTGTAGCTCTTTTTTAGAAGCTGTAATAAGGAAATTATTAGCACATAACACAAAGATAGGCTGGAAAAGTCCATATATTGTAGGAAAGACCTGGGCTAGTTGTCACTCTCTGTACTTCAATTAATATTTTTAAAGCAGGTGATTCTTTCTTTTAGGTCAGTTTTAAGTATTGGCTATAAAAAATACAAAACTAAAGTACTGTATAAGCTAAATCAAAAAAACATTTGTTATATTCTGTTATTTGTCTGTTTTGTTTGCGCAGCCAGTGTTACACCTTGTGATTACACGTTTTGTCTTTCTCTTGTCTTCATCTGTGCTCTCCTCTTCCTCGTTTCCTCGTTTCCCCGTTTCCCCTCTTCCATATTGTGCTGCCGCATCTTGTCTCAGTGAAACCACAGGGGATCTTGTTTATTTACTCTCTTCTTGGGAATCAAAGCTGTTGCAATCACACACTGCCAACTTTATGGCCCTCCCAAAACCCTCCCCGCTCCCTGTTTGTGTCTTCCTTTCCCCAGACGCTTCCAATGGCTGCGGCCTCCCGCTTTCACCACCGGGGATTTGCGCGTTGAAGGGCCGATGGCCGAGCAGTGCTCACCAGTCACCAATAAAGCGAGCATGACGCTGCGCTGAAGCCGCGCATATGGAGCTTTGTTGAGCAGAGCCGGTGACAGTGAATGAGCAGAAGTCCCGGTGGTGTTGATTTGTACTGTGGCAGGGACCCTCGTGCCTAATAAGACCCCCTGTCTCTGCATAGTGTCTGACACCACCCTAATACAGCATATGGAAATGAGGCATGCATATGGTTGCAGCTAGGTGAGATCTGACCCTCGCTTCATAAATCTGTGCAGCGGCAGCGTTGGCTTTGAGGGAGGGTTGTAAATCAGTCTCAATAGATATGAGAATATTGTGACGCGGAGGTAATGCGCACAAAGGTGGTTCCTCGGTTGTATCTTTTATGTTTTTCTGGCCTGTTGTTTCCATTTGTTTTCACATTCTCATCTGAAATCCTATCATGAGGCTGTAATAATGCGAGTCTGTGTGCGTGGTGGATAGTGTGATAAAAAAGAAAGATTTTGAATTTGTTTAGATTAGTCTGGGAGTAGATGAATCATGTGTAGTAATGTAATGTATTTGTGTAGGAGTGTGTGTGTGTACGTGTGTTTGGGCGGTTGGGGGGGAAAATGTCCCCGCAAGCATAGTAAAACCAGAAATCATCTACATTGGATCCTACATGGAAAATGGTTTAATATATGTACTAAATAATGTAGTAATAATGCAAAAAGGAGAGTGTGTGGGGTAAGTTGTAGGTAAAGGGGTAAGGGATAGAGAATATCACAGTATAAAATAAACATGCATGTGTAGGTTTATGAGGATCATTGTACCTTATGGTGCTTAGCCATCATATGTAGTAGATATGTCAGAACAAGGCTGATTTATATTTGTGTTTGTTTGTGTGAGGGTGTGTGGATTTACGTAACCATATATTGGGGATAAATTTGTACCCAAAATTAGCAAAACCTGACAAATCTAAGCAAAGCCTCCTTTTGGGCATTTCCTCATCTGTAAAAACACTATAAAAATATGGTGAATAAACTTTTAAATTGTAAAAATGCAGAAAGTTTTCTGTTAGAGTTAGAGTGGGGGTTAGGATTACATTGTATTGTTTATAACTAGCTGTGTATATAAACAATATAAACCTATGGAATGTCCCTATTTATATAGATAAGTAAATGTGCATGTGTGGTGTGTGTGGGCGCACGTGTATGTTTGTATGCTAGAAGGGACCGTCCTGACTGTATGAGCTCTGATAGTGTTGTGTGGCAGTGACCACTGATTCATCTGATCGCATCTGCCTTCATCATGCCTACACACATTTTCACGTAGCTGCAGGGTCACAATCCTTGAATGTCAAAGATCTTTTGGCCTCTGTTCCTTGCAAAATACCATGAATAATGTCAGCCTTCACATTGGAGAATATCCAAAAGTCTAACAACTCATTCTGACAGCCTCAAATCTGACAGTGTGACCTGTTACATAAATCAGATTGTAAAAAAGCAGGGCTGGTCTCTGGCATTGATACCTTATTGTCACAATCCATCAGTAACCTCAAAATTTCAGTTTATTTTTCTATCTCACTCTCTCTCTCTGTTTAAATGTCTCATTTAGGATGAGTCTGGAGGTGTATACTTTTGATTTTAATTGGCTGAACAGGAACACATTTTGTATTTTATAGTAAACATTAGTGAGGTTTATGTGTCATTCACTTATTGCTTAAACTTCTAATGTGTGGTTTTGATGTTAAAATACTTGTTTAGCCCATATTAGAAGTATTTGTAGAAAGATTTCCAATTTGCCAGACCATTGATTTGTATGTAAGCATATAGACCAGTACAACCCAGCAATTCTATTTGGTGATGTTAGCGTCACAGAATTCACATACTGTATTAAACACCAGTATAACACCACACATAATATAACATCCCTGAACCTGATTCATTTTGACTGCAGTGTTGTGCCATATAGACCGTCTCACAATTACACACCATTTGATTGGTTGGTTCCCTACCATGCGATTCTTCTCTCACTATTTTTATCATTCTAATGTGGATTAATTTATCTGTGTGCATCTCCATATATCACTGTAAAGCCGAAATGAAGCAGATGGTCTTCGTCTCCCTCCCTTCCCCTCTTCTGCTGTGGATGTGGAGAAAACGGTGCCACCCGTGGTATTGATATTCACCGCCGGACAGAAAGGCAGTCTAATTCTCCACATTGGAGTAAAGGTTTAGGTGTTAGGCGTTTGTGTTTTTCCCTGATGGGTGCTTTTTGTAAGCGAGTGCCGCTCCTCATCCGTCGTGGTTAGAAGAGTTAATGGACTAAATGTGAGAGAGGCGATAGGAATTCTCCTATTTTCTGCTTCCTACTGTTTTTCCCATTGCCTGGCCCAGGCTGTTAATTTAGGAGAGAAGCAGATAAATTAGAGTCATGTGGTCATATGCGATATTTGTTTTTGCTACACAGCTGCAGGTACCCATAAAACGCTCCGAATTTATTTGATTTCGACAGAGGCCTCTCGCTCTAATTTACCAATCTCGTTGTTTCTCTTTGCACAACTAGAGCCGGCTAATTATTTTATCCCCTTAAAAAATAAACGTGTTTCTGAATCTCTTGTGTGGGTAACAGCCTTTGCAAATAGACGGGAACAGGTTTCTTGATTTTCTCTCTATTGCTGACAATTTTCCTTCTCCTGGTTAACTCCCTGTGAAAGCAATTTGCCCCATACTCAGGAAAGGTAATGAGCAGATGGTACCATTGTAAATGATGATGCGCCCATAATAAAGAGTTGATAAACACAGAATTACAACAGGGCGGTGGGCGCTAAACAGCACTGTGGTCTATAGAGTGGCCTAGAACATTCGGTGTTGCCCCCGAGCCCCTCAGCGCCCGTGGCAGGGCTAAAACTTTCAGTCTCCGCTATAATTTTCTCTCATCTGTTTGGCGAACGCGGCCATTTTAAAGGAGACATGTCATGGACTTATCAATGTGCTGTGTAGACAGAAAATATAAAGAAAAGTTGCAGTTTTGTTATATTTATATTTTTGATTCGGTGGCTTAATGTAATGAGTAATCCACATATGTTCTGCACATTTCTGATGGGGAAGTTTCCACTGAGTTCAATACATTTGGTACGTCTTAAAGGTGAAGTAGCACAACCTATTCAATTCAAGGGTCAGAGAGAAGATGGAAAATGCTAAACTAATCACGACTCTTTTGATGTGAATAACCTTGACTTTCAACATTGTAAACGGACTTCAGGGAAAAAATAAAGGCTAAAAGAGTCTAGAATATGGCCTGTTTAAATGTATCTGTATGAGTCGACATTCACAGGGTGGGTGGGATTAGTCGCCTCCAATACCTGATGTTTCAGCCACATAAATCGCAACAGCTTTTAAAATGCGGTAATGTTTCATTTTTAGTGAACAGTGTACTATAAACTTCAATGAGACCTGAAATGGCACAATACTTGGCTGCATCAATCACAGAGATGTTTTGGAGTAGTGATCCAGGCGGTGTGGGAGTTCTCATTAAGCTACTAGTTGTGTGTCACAACATATGAATTTCAGTCAGTTTGACATGGTATTAACACTAGATATTTGATATAAACAGAAAAATCGAGATATTTACAGTAAATGTGGATTAATCTCAGCACATACAACTAAGACGATTAGCAAAATAATGATGATGCCCCTTAGCTTACAGTGGAAGCAGGCCTAAATTCACACACACACACACACACACACACACACGTTTATTTATCTATGTAATTAGGGACATTCTATATTTTTGTAGTGCTTTGCTCAGATTGTCAGGTTTTGCTCACTTTTGGGTACATATTTGTCCCCAATATATGGTTAAGTAAACCCCCTACACACACACACATTTGAAATCTGTGAAGCAAACAGATCTCTTTGAGGGTGTTGTGGTGCAGCAGAGGAGAGCTAGAGGCTGTAGGGCAGTTGAGTTTCTTTCATGTTCTGGTGTTGGATCTTATGGCCTGGATCCCAGCTGAAACACTCGACATGTGTGGAGCTAAGTGCCCACTAATTTCCCTTTGGATCTCAGACCATGATGTTGAAGTGTCTGTGTCAGGGGTGTGTGGATGTGTGTGTCCTTCTCTAAGCTCTCTCTTAGCAGGGGATCGCAGCCACAGCCAATCATTCAGCATGTGTCGCCCTGCACTGTTTGTTTATCGGCCCATGTAGGCGTTCAGATACCCGTATACCATCCTCATTTATAACTGAATCTATAATTCATGTATTTACCCGTTTGTTTGCCTACAGATATGACACACTACTTATGTTTTCTGTTTGTAGAGATGTATCAGAGATGTCCATGAGAAAGATCTGAGTGGTTGCAAACAGGAGATGAAAGAGAGTGGGGAGTGATTTTTGCATGAAAGGCTTAAAGACTGACCCAGAAGGCCACAGATCAGTGCATAAATTAATGGATGAGAAACTCACTGTCCGGTTCTCATGCATATTACAGCGATCCAGGAGATAGAAGCCCTAAGCAGCTGTGCAACAAGCACTTTACTAAAGTTTTGTTTTCAAACTTAAAGTTTTGCTGCTTTTGCTCCTTGATTTTACAGCAGATGATTTTTGCCCAAGTTACAAACGCGAGTGTGCCCGCTGTGTAGAGAGCAGAACTTTAGAAGTAATTTTAAATTTGCAAAGATAAAATATGCCCTCAGTACTTTTCTTAGTTGAAATAGGTTTGCCCCTTAAATGAATGAATAGTCCTTCTAACACATTTAAAAAACTGACATGAGATCTAACTCACAAGAATCTAGTCTGATAGGTAGTCTAACGTTTCTGATAGGTAGCTTTCACATTGAAATCACATGACCTTCTGCATGATGTTGCATCCAAGCCTCTGGTTTGCCCAAGTTACTAAGTGCACTTATTATAATGTGATGAAAAGTATAACTCATTCTCTTCAATGATGAGTGATTGCTATATAATAGAATGGTGGCTTTTGGCAGAATTCTGTCCCAGAAGCTGCGGGAGATGGATCAGAGTGTTTTGGTAGTGTGTCAAGATCACACAGATGACTAAAACAAGACCAATAACATCCATCCCCATTGGATTTCTGAAGGTCCATTAGAGGAGCTAGCCAGCTGTCAGTCCTTGCCTCTCTTTCCCAGCACAACAAATCACTAAGCAAAGTTTAATGCAATTAAAAGTGTGCAGCGTCCAGGCCTACGATTGGGCAGGTAGTTTGTGCTGGGGATCTGTAGCTTATGAGCCAGAGTTTGGCTGTTGACAGTAATTAGCACATGCTAGTTATTAACAAGCATAGATCGGGCAGAGGCTCATGTGGAATGCTGCCATGAGGGTGATGTGGGTTGGTCTGGTCCTCTCTCGCTCTTCTCCCAAAGCAGTGTGACCATCATCGATGTGCTGCTGGCCCCTTTGCATGTCTTTCACTACAGAATTTCAGAAATCTTTGTAGATTTATGAAAATGACTTTTAAACGCAGCCAATCTCTTTGAGGGCTGAGGGCCCGGTCGGCTATGGAGGGGACCCTGCTGTGAGGTTTTAATGAAAGATCATAGTGGCCTCCAAGACCGTCAGAGAGCCGCACTCCCTGAAAAGCCCAAAATAATCTGTTTTACTTTTAATGGCAGCCATTTTATATTCATTAAGATCAAAATGCTGTTTTTTTGCAGGCAAATTGCAAAGCTATTCCACTCACAGCTTGAGAAGGCAGAGGCCCCACAGCTTTTTATCTTGCTCATAAGTAAGCATGGGACTAATGTGTCTAATGTGCTTTGATGGTGCAGAGACCTTCGCAGGTGGCAGAAGGAGGTAGTATCAAATTCACAAGTCAAATCAAAATATCCTCTTCTGCTTGCTGCTCTCTCTTTCTGTCCCTTCTTTCTTACGCTCCTCCTTCTCTCTTACTGATTTCTGTTTTTTTATTCTTGTCTCTTCTTCTCTCCTCTACATTTCTTGAAGTCTTTTTATGTTTTTTTAATCCTGTCCTTTTTCTCAGTCTAATTTCTCTGTTTCTTTCTGCTTCCTCTCAGGAGTTCATGCTCTTTTTGCAGGTGTGAGAAAATATGATGATTGATTCTGACACATCTCTGTATAGTCACATCAAACAGCCACCGCTGTAGCACCAAAGATCTATATTTACTCATCAGCCTTCTTGTTATGGTAATTAGAAATTTTTCTTCTTCTGGCATTCATTAAATCCCAAATTAGCAATGACTTCAGACAATTTCCATGACAACTTGTTTCCACTGATTTATTAAAGTGTGATGGCAAAGATACTTTTTTCACACCCTGATGCATTGGCTAGTGTTTAAACAGTTAAACTAGAATGGTTTGGTTTGTACGCCTAGTCACTGACCATAATTCCAAGAACGAGTCACAAGTCACACTGTTTTGTTTTTGCAAGAGAACCTTTATATGTTGTCCTGAGTAAAAAGTGTATGTAATGTTGTTTGCATGTTCTGTGTTTATCATTCTGCTACCTATCAAAGCCACTGTGAACAAACACAGTTAACTGTAACTGTTAAATGTTGTTAACTAAATGAATGGTAAATATTTTAACGTTTGCAAGTGTTTTCTTTAGTTCTAGGTGTGTTGAATTACACTGTAGGAGAGTGTCTACTGTAGACTTGAGTTTCTTCCATTGGCCAGCAGAAGGCATAGTTGTAGCATACCCAGATTTGAGAACTGCACCCCTACACCCTAATCCAGCCCCACCTTCTCAGCTTTGGGTATAGAATCCATCCCCCCAGTGCAGACACACGAATTCAGTCCCACTCTAATGGCCAAGTGCCTGCTGGGGGAAATCTCCGCCCAGCATTAAGTGGCATGTTTACAGGTTCTAATGTTGGGTACAAGAAGCAAAGCCGTTTTAAGGAATATGAACAAGCTCCAGCTTTACATATGTGTGTGTGTCTGGACTGTACTGGATAATGAATCTGATAACCTTACTTCTTCATGAGTCTTAGGGTGAGGTGAATGTGTCTGTCTTGCCAAGGCACCCTTTTTAATGGGCCTCTGAAAACACTAGAAGACCTATACAATGTGTACGGGCAGATGCCATGCGAGGCTCAGACAGGAGGATGCAGTGATCTCAAATGGGGGAGTTTGTGAAGGAATGCTTAAAGACAAAAGTGTTTGAAGGAGGAAGGTAAGAAACAAGAAAGAACGAAAGACAGAAGTATATTGAGAAAAGAGGTAAAGAAGAGAGCAAGAAAACAAATAACTAAGTCAATAGACAGACAACAACTATCAAGAGACAAATGATGAGAAAAGAGATGTAAGTGAAATGAGAGAGAGAAATTATGTATGGTTAAACAGAAGTGTGTGTGTGTGTGTGTGTGTTTGTGTGTGTTTGTGTGTGTTTGTGTGTTTGTGTGTGTGTGTGTGTGAGGGAGCTTCTGTCTGATTTAATCCATGAGCAAAGGCCATCCCACCTTCCCAAATTTAGGTGAATAATTGCGAATTGGAGACAGATGTAATCAGTTTGAAGTGTGTCATACTTGATAAAATAGTGAAATTTCATCTGACCTAATTGGCATTGTTTTCATTCGTTTTGATTCATTTTCATTTTTATGTTTTTATTTTAGGATGGAAAGTGTTGATGTAATTCAATTTACTAATATTTTTAGTAATGTGACAACATATATGTGTGTGTGTGCGTGTGTGTGTGTTCTAATTGAGATATTGCCCATTTAAAGTAGTTTAGTAGCAGCTTGTGTTGTAGCTTACTGATTTTTTCAAAAAAGTGACTTGACTGTGGTTTAACCACTTTAAAAAAGTGACTTTTCCAACACTGATATTCTTCTTTCTATATTTCTGTCTTTCTTTCTTCATTAAAGGCCATCTTAATCTTGATGGATTCCTCTTCCTATTAGAATATTCACTGTGTAATCCAAATGAAGGAATCTATTGTAGAAACAACAGCTGTACCATAAAATCATAAAGCACATGCAAAACCTGAGTCTGCTTTATTACCAACAAATCAGTGTTACTTCAACAGCATGTGAAAGATCTGCTTCA